>SJXO01004969.1:51615-141586 GCA_006408615.1 Connochaetes taurinus
GTAAAAATGTAACTTGATCACTATCTTAAGACTAGATCTTAAGGGGAGGATTGGTGAAAGGATTTTCATTTGTTGGGTTGATGTTTGCTGCTAAATTCTCCACGTCCCCTGCCCTTATAATGAATATAACTAACATATAGGAGAAATAAGTATTAACCTTTAAGCATATAGGAGAGATAGGTATTAACCTTTTTTTTTTTATTTTTATTTTTTTTTAGGTATTAACCTTTAAGATTAATCCTGTTAACCTTGGGTTAAATAAGTTACTTTCTTGATTGTAACTCACTACACCCTCACCCTATAGGAATGCAACTTTATCTGGAGGGTGGTGCCTGGTTTAAGAAAAAACACCCTTGGAAGAAATAAGGTTTTTGGTTATCAGAAAGAAAGGATCATAGAATGTCAGCAGGTCTCACTCATGGCCAGAAGATGATATAATATCCCTAAGACCCCCACGTGACTCTATATTCATCCCTATGTGTAACAAAAGGTATATAAGCAAACCCCAAAATAAAGAAATCGGATCAGTTTCCGGAAAGACTGATTCCACCATGTCGCTTCTTTCTTGCTCCCGTTTCTCTGGCTGAATTCCCATCTGGATTCAGCCTCCTTTTCTCCACTACACTATCTTCCTACTACACTATCCGTTTCTAATCTCTCTCTATATCTGTAATTTTTCCAAAGACGCCGACGCCGTCCCCACCTTCAAATTCTCTGGGAGTTGGTGATGGACAGGGAGGCCTGGCGTGCCGCAGTCCATAGGGTTGCAAAGAGTCGGACACGACTAAGTGACGGAACTGAACTGAGGCAGCAACACTGGACGAATGGTTAAAAGAGTCAGGATGAAACAGGAGAGAAGAGGGCAGGGCACAACCTTAAGGCTACGAAAAACTGGTTAGAACCAAATAGATCCAGGATGATGGATGACGAGTCAACTTCTATTAGACCGCGAGCCTCAGTAAATGCTCAGTGTAACACACCAGCAAGTTAAAATGGCACACGCACAGGTGTTATGACAGTTCCAAGGCTGAGCATAAATCCTGAGACCAGGTGTGTGATCTCAGTTAAAAGATGGTGGATTCAAGTCCTAATCTGAGTTGCACAGTTTCAAATATGTCTGTGCAGTATTATGCCTAGTTCTGTAGGCAGAATGGATAAAAAGGTATTCCAAAATTGGGATATAACCATAGCCTGATTAACAGTTTAGGAACCTAAGAACAAAGCTAACAGTAAAAGAAAGAAAGCAGTTGGCTTGGAGAATAAACCACTAACTAACAGCATAATTGCTGTTTTCAAGTGGCTGAAGGGAAGCCCTGTGCCCAGTGGACTAAATGTATTCAGTCTTCTTTTCAGAAGGCAGAATTTGAACTGGACAAAAGTTGTTGTTCAGTTGCTAAGTTGTATCTTAATCTTTGTGACCCCATGGACTGCAGCATGCCAGGCTTCCCTGTCCTATTTCCTGGAGTTTGCTCAAACTCCTGTCTATTAATTCGGTGATGGCATGCAACCATCTCATCCTCTGTCATGTCTTCTCTGCCTGCCCTCAATCTTCCCCAACATCAGGGTCTTTTCCAGTGAGTCGGCTCTTGGCATCAAGTAGCCAAGTATTGGAGCTTCAGCTTCAGTATCAGTATTCCATGAATATTCCATGAATATTCAGGACAAAAGTTAGAGAAAAGAAGTAAATTTTGACTCCAGAAAAGGAAGGTTTTTCTAACAATTAGAGTCTTTCCTTATCTAATGCAAAATCTCAGTCCCTGGAAATACTTAGGCAGAGGGCAAAAGTCCCCTAAATCCATTCCATCCCTTAAACCAGGTCACGAATATATAAGCCTCTGTGATTCTTACCAAAAGCTTATTTCTGTTACCAGCATTTTGTCTCTGCATTTCCATCAGGCTGCCATCCTGTTGCGTATCTTGCTGGTGCTATCTCTTAGTTTTCCTGGTTCCCCAGAGACCTTCATCCTGGATTTACACAGTAGTTCTGCTCTCTGACCAGCTTTGGGTATTAACAATGTAGTTTCGGACTTGCATTTCCAGGATTCAGGACCATCTGCTCTCTCTCTGCACAACTGCTGGCCATGAGCCTTGTACCAGCCCTCCCCTTTCTGTCCAACCCTAGCCAATGGTGGCTTCTCACCTGGCCCCAGCCTGACATGGGAAGAAGAACAAGACAGAAGGGAATAAGATAGATCTTCACTGAGGTAAGAGTTTAAGTGATTTCTAAATTTACTTCCAACTCTTTAATTCTGTGATGATTTTCCTTTTCAGCTTTTATAATCTTCATTCACAAACTCTTCCTCCTTGTTTATTAAGCTGTAAGCACTGCTTATTCTCACCTGGCCCCAGCCTGACATGGGAAGAAGAACAAGACAGAAGGGAATAAGATAGATCTTCACTGAGGTAAGAGTTTAAGTGATTTCTAAATTTACTTCCAACTCTTTAATTCTGTGATGATTTTCCTTTTCAGCTTTTATAATCTTCATTCACAAACTCTTCCTCCTTGTTTATTAAGCTGTAAGCACTGCTTCTTCAGAGAAGGCAATGGCAACCCACTCCAGTACTCTTGCCTGGAAAATCCCATGGACGGAGGAGCCTGGTAGGCTGCAGTCCATGGGGCTGCTAGGAGTCGGACACAACTGAGCAACTTCACTTTCACTTTTCACTTTTATGCATTGGAGAAGGAAATGGCAACCCACTCCAGTATTCTTGCCTGGAGAAACCCAGGGATGGGGGAGCCTGCTGGGCTGCTGTCTATGGGGTCGCACAGAGTCGGACACAACTGAAGTGACTTAGCAGCAGCAGCAGCAGCAGCAGCTGCTTCTCCAGCTACCCTGAGAAAATCAAGCCAGTTTCCAGTTTAATAGCATCACTTCTTGAATTCTCGAAGTTCAGTCTTCCTTTCTCCCAAGGCTTGGTGACACAATTAGCCTTTCACTTTGTCTAAAGGGATGTACTTCTGTAAGGAAGGAATCCTCAGCGCATGCATCCCCATGGATGACTTATTTGCCCTCTAACTGGTGCCTTCTCCAGCAGTCTGTGTCTTATCTGCAGTTCTCCTGAAGAGGACGCTGTTTCCCACACCTAGCACTACCTTGCCAGACCTCTGGCTCGGCTCAGGGAACACTGAGTATTGCCACCCTCTTCTGCAGGCAGAGCAGACCTGCTGCCCTGTGGGGCTGCTCTCTCTGACGCCAAAAGAAGAGCTTGTTTTTCATGATGAAAACACGTGCTATTCCAGTTGGCAGATTTAGGATCAGTAGGTAGAAATACAGAGCTCTGGACCCCATAAGGATCTTGGAACAAATTTTCAGAGAACTGGGCTGGGAAAAAGATATAGTGTTATATAGTAAATACTCATTTACTTTCTCAGCAAATACTTATTGAGTGTCTGCTTTGCCTTGAAGACTCAGAAATCAGATATTAGAACACAAAAAAGAACTAATAGTCTCTTCAGGGAAAGAGCCATGTATGTTATAATGTAATCTGGGATGTGAATAAAATATGGGAATATGAAGGGAAAGTGAAGTGAAGTCGCTCAGTCGTGTCCGACTCTTTGTGACCCCATGGACTCCAGGCTTCTCCGTCCATGGGATTTTCTAGGCAAGAGTACTGGAGTGGGTTGCCTTTTCCTTCTCCAGAGAACTTCCCGACCCAGAGATCAAACCCGGGTCTCCCACATTATAGACGGACACTTTACCATCTGAGCCACCAGGGAAGTGAGAGTAGTTTGAATTGACAGTGACTCCTATGTATTATCCTGGGTTCTGGAGAAGAGCACGAGTTCACAGGCTTAGTATGGGGGTCAATTCCCTGCTGAGCCACTTACTCTCTAGGAGATTTTGGGCAAGTACAAATTATTTTAGTTCTTTACGATATTCCTTATGGCTGTAGTACTGAGAAGATTAACTGAGAATGAATGCAAAGGAGCTGCAGGGCCTTCTCTGGCCTTCCAGCGGGTAAGACTCCATGCTTCCACTGCAGGGACTGGGGGTTCCATCATTGGTCAGAGAACCAAGGTCTTGAGGGGTGGAGGTGGGAAGAGTGGGGGACACTGCAACATTTCTGGCCCAGAATAGGTTTAAGAATACGTTGCTTCTCTTCTCTTTGGTGGCTTCTCAGGATAGAAATTGTTGGGGTAGTTCCTCATACAACGTTTGTAGTATCTGGATTCCAATTTCACCATCTCCAAACGTTTCCGTTTTGATGAAGCTTCTGGACTCTCCAAGCAGAGGCCTTAATGACTCATGATGATATATGGCTGCTTCTTTGGACTAAACATCTGAAATGTTCCTATTTTCTCCTTTTTTTCCCCATTCTTTGCTTCTCCTTCTCTCTCCTATGGGTTTTCCTCATCAGACACCAAGCCCCCATTTCATAACTTTTCATTCTATTTTCTGGGCACAATGCAGGTAACCCCAGTGTCTCAGCTCCTGATTCTGGTAGTTTCTTCAACATCAGCCTTTCTGGATAGAGGCTGCTCTTTCCATCTAAATGCGCCACGATCTCATGGATGTGGCCCTGGTATCACCAAGTTTTCTCTTCGAATGACACTTGGTAGATGCCTTACTTTGCAGGTGTCTCATTCAGAGATGTGAATAAAAGAGGCTCCATTGTTTTGAGGACCAGTGAAGTCTCTGTTGAAACACAGGGGAATAGAAGTTGGGATGAGCAGGAGGATATCAACAAGGTGAGAAACCAGGTGCCCCTAGAGTGTGAGCCAAGGGGAAAAAGGCCGTGGGGGGCACAAATGAAACAATGATGGGGCTTTCGGATGCCTCTGTCTCTAAAGCTTTGCTGGCGATGCAGGAGTTTGTCAACCTCACGTATTCTATCAGAAAAGCTAGATGACAATGTCTGCCACTCTACTGAAAACTTAAATTCAGGAGTTCACTTTAAACTGATACATCCTTCCTCATAATCAAATTATGCTCTCCTTTGTCACCTACCTGGTCTGTAGATTTTGTGTGGTGATCTCCAGCTTTCACCTAAAAGACATGTTCTGAGCAAAATCAAACCATTGAAATTATTTTTTATACCAGTCAACTTCTGTCATTGTCATGCTTACAAACTAGAGAGAGGGAACATACTCGTTTAATAAATAGAAAATATTTATTATACAGCATTATCAAGATTATTTGACAAAAGGCAGTAACGAGCCAAAGGAAAACACTTTCACAAGAAGCTAAACAACTTGTATAAGCACAAACATTAAGGTGGAAATTTTCTGCCCTTTTTGTATAGGGTATGTATGTGTACATTTCCAATTTTGAACAATTATGATTTAAGAGCTAATAATCTATTGTACTCAGGAAAACTTTTAATCATGGTAATTGTAGGCATTCAGAGTAATAATGTGACTGGTGTTGAATGTTTTCACCAAACATCTGAGACTAAAACCTCAGGACAAACTGACATAGTATTTTAATAGTAGAAGTTTTTTTGATCTATTCTTACTTTAAAAGTTTCTGAATGCACAAGTTCTGATGTTAAGAACAGATGTCAATGACATTTGGATAAAAAACATTTTTCACTAATATTAGATTGTATACTTTCCTTTGCTAGTTTGCCAATTAGTAGATCATATATCAAGCACTAGAACCATCCATTTTCCTTATTCTGCCTCACGACAGTGAAAATGGAACTGAAATCACATTTCAGTCATGAGTCTTTCTACCAAAGGTGTAATAAAATCATTTTTTAAAAAGAAAAGGCAGTCTTTTCTTCAAATAAAACCGACTAAACTTGGCAGTAGGATATGGGAAGACATAAGAAATATGAGCCTCAAACATTGGAGTGGATGTTAAATTCTGAACAAATGATGCAGTGGGTATTTAAAGAGTCTAAGATAATTTTTGGCTGAGAAATCAGCAGCTTTAACATGAAGGAAGCACATTTAATGACTGAACATAAGGCATAAACAAAGATATTTAAGGGGATAAGATTCATTCCCAAATAATACAAGAATCAAAACAGCAAGAAAAATCTCTTTTATTGGGGGGAAAGGGAGGAGTAAAAATGAAACAACTGGATTACACAGACATGGATATTACACACCACAAATAACAAAAAGAAGAGGAAAAGCTAGGGCAGTGAAAATATGAAGGAAAGAACATGGAAATAAAAATGAAAAGAAATCAAAAAGTGAGGAATAAATAAATTAAAAAATTATGACAAGACAGTGGTTAGTGTATTCTTTAAGCACATAAAGCTCAAGAAGCAGTGGAAAATTTTTAAAAAATCATAAAGGAAACAGAAATAATGTAAATACTATTTCAATCTTATGTTTTAATAATGATGTGTGCAATTATATAAAATCTACCTTTTTATTGTTACCCACAGTTTTTGTGAACTTTTAGTATAACAAATCTTCAAATCACTTCATTAATAACATATTTCCACATCATAAAATATCTGAAAAATAAGTTCCCTCTCAGAAGAAGGACCATCTGAGCAGCATATGAAAAACATTGGACCATAGGACTCCAACCTTCAAAGAGCTCCCGTAGATATTGACGATAATGGTATATAAAACATTACTGGAACATAAAAATATCTATACTATATCAGAGGGACAGTCTTCTAGTTGCGGTTAGATGGACATTACATTGCACAGTTTTTATTATCACGGGTATACAAGGACACAGGAACACATTCACTTGCTAGTTACAAGGACTTCGGTGACAGTTGGAAAGAATTATTTGTCATTGAAACCAATAATAGCTGCTATGAGTACACCATTAAGTTCAAAGATAGATTTGTTTCTGTAGTACATAGGAGAAACAATGGCACCAAATACATACTGCATCTTAGAAAGTTCAACTGGTAAGTATTATTTGCTACAGTAAATGGAAGGTAACGATTTTGCCATGTGGCTTGTTCTCTTTAACGTAAGGGCGAAGGAGAGCCCCCTTGGCACACAGGTAAATCCGCAAAAGTCTTCTGCTACTCTCAAAACAATCTCATCTGGCCTTTTTAAATAACGAAATCACCAATAAGCGAGCATCAGATATGGGAAGCTGATTTTGCTGATTTTGTTCAAAGCCCCAAGCCTCTGCACTGTCCTGTCTCTCCTTCCGCCCTCCCTTAGCACTACTGATGAAGCGCTTTGGGTTGATGATTTTGCTCCTCTTCCTGTTCTCCTAAATAGAGGCAAATCCCAGAGCAGCAAGGTGTGCACGCACCGTTTTCCAAGTGTGACAGCAAGGCTGGCACTGGATGGGCGTGCGGTCGGTGAAGACGGACCCCTTTTGGGGCCAGTTCCCCCCAAGGGTGCCGGATACCAGGGTTCTGTGGGCCCAGTAAAGGAGAAGGGCTTGAGAAACGAGCGGCTGTCCATCACCGTTCTCTGGGTGGTTCCCCTCCTTCACCCACCTGCTCCACCTGGCTCCACCAAGCTCGTTGGACTCACCAGGATGACGAGCTAACGATTAACTGAGCGGGCGTCCCCGCTGTCCCCTTTCAAACCGGCCAAGTGGGTGGGCGTGTACATCTATGCGCAATGGTCCAAAGAGATTATGTGGGTTGGTTTTATTTATTTGTTTATTTTTTGCGATACAAGTTACATACTATATGGGATTGTGCTTTGTCGGAATTCCCTTTCCTCCCAAAGAAGAGTTTTGAGGAATTCAAGACTCGGAATCCTCGCCTGGATCCCTTCTGGCTTGCGGAGTCCAGCACCTCTGGCGCTGGCCTTGCTAAGGCGGCTGCAGCCGTCGCATCCTCGCTCCCTGACTCCACCTCCGGCCTCGGCTCCCCGCCCAGCTTCCCGCACGTCTCTCCCGGGAGGTGCTCAGGCTCCCCGGACCGACCACCTCTGGCCTTTCCCCCCACGGACACCTCCTCCCTACAGGGTGGACGAGCTCTGCTTATAGTCCCTCAGGATGACCGAGGCGTAGGTCACATTGGGAGGGGTGCAGAGCACCGACTCGGACACGGGCGAGCTGGGCACCGAGCTGCCCGAGGCCACCGAGTCGCGGAAGGGGGACGGGGGCGTCAGGGCGGGCGAGGCCTCCGGGGTGGGCTTGCTGGGCGCCGGCAGGTCGCCCTCCTCCTCTTCCTCCTCCAGCTCGTCCTCCTCGGTGTTCCCTTCCCGCTCGGACAGGTACTCCTGCAGCAGCTTGAACCTCTCGCTGTCGTCCTCGTCGTCGTCGTCGCCGGGCGGCGAGGCGGGCTCCTCCGCGAAGGGGCTCAGCGGCAGCGGCAGCAACGGCAGGTGCTGCGGGGGCGCCGGGGGCGGGAACAGGGACCGGCCCCCGTTCCCCACGGCCCCGGGGACGGCGAGCACCGAGCTGAAATCCGGGATCCCGGCGCTGAAATTGTTGACCACGCCTTGCAGCTGGTCCAGGAAGGATTTCTGCGGCAGCGGCGGCTGCTGGAGGGGCGGGGGCAAGCCCTTGGGGATGGCCGGCTCGGCCAGGAAGAGGGGGGTCTCCTCGGCCGGCAGGTGGGGCGGCAGGGGCGGGGTGCTGGCCGCGGTCGGCACGCGGCGGGGCGCCGCCCTGGAAGGACTGCTGCGAGGGCTGAAGCCCGCCGGCTGGGCGTCCTCCTCCTCCAGGTTGTAAAGGGTCTTGGTGCTGGCATCAGAAAAGGTCAGGCTCTTGCCGGAGCCTTGGTAACTTTTAGTGAGGGGTTTGATGACGGCTGTTTGGTTGCAGGCCGTCTCGCTGGTCTTCACGTGCACCGAGAGCCGGTGCCACGTGTGCTGACCTTTGGGCACCTGTCTTCCACCTGGTTCAGACCACGACACAGACTTGCCATTAGAACTATGAATAGAACAGAGATGGGTTTATTTGCGGGCATCTCACGCACGCGGGATAACATACACAAAGAACATTTGCAAGCCTAGCTCAAAGCAATTTGACTCCCTCCCACTGTATGTCTGCCTGTCGCACACACTCCCACCCTCTCCTTTTTAACCATCAGACTCCAAAAGCTGCAGCGATCGCAGGTTGCCTCTGAAGCTGTGGCCAGGGATTCCATCCACCCCAACACAAGGCAGGACATTTTGACCCTGAGAAAAACTGTAGCGGAGAAGAGCTAGCTTGTTGTAGAAGCAGCTATTTTCATTTAAGTCTGATTTCACAGTTACTACATACACACACACGCTCAAAGGCGGTGAAAAAATTGTTGCTCAGTGCAAGCTTTTGAAAGATCCCAAGACTGACAAATTAAAAATAAAATCTTAGTCACACACAGACAACAGAGCATAATGACCACAGCTATTGTCTCCCTTTCTTCTTAGTCCCTGGAACAAATTAAGACCCACGTATAAAACTACTCTCATCGTCCTGTGAGGTTATAAAACACATCCTCTCAGATGCCCATTCTGATATGTAGGTATTTCATGTGGTACAAGATGCAGCTCGGTCATGCACATGGCACCTGTGCAGAAGGGAAAAAAAGGAAATGACAGAAAAACCCAGACCCACACTCCACTTAAGTTTCCCAGCTTTCGAATTGCCTTTTATTTCAAAGCATTATTCCTGATGCAATGGTGGATCACAGTTCACTCATAGCACGTAGCTTGGATTTTCACACTGGCAACATGTTAAGTAGGTGTGTTTGAAAGAGCTGGAACTGGAAAGCCCATAAAAATATGAATATCCATATCCTGTCTTAGTCTACATGCATAATTGATGCAAAAGGATAAGATTAAGATTCCGACAAAGCAGAAGTTACTGAGACCAAGACCTCTCCAGGGCATTTTCTTCACTGATCATTGAGGAAAAAAAGGCTTAGGGCACCAGGGGTCCTACACCCTTCATGGGATCCTCATAAAGCCAACCAAATAGAATACATCTCTGGGAAAAAAAATGAGATGTACTGTGTGCATATAAGCACATTCTATTCTGTCTGTTCTAATAACTCTGGTCTTACTTTTGGACTCTTTGTTTATTTTCTGTATAATTTTTAGCAGATGGTGGTACCTTACCATAGCATACTATTAATAACAACAGTGTTAATACTTAAATCAGGAATTAATTTTTTTTCAAGATTTTGCTTTTTCTTTGTATCCATGAAAACAACAGAGGAGGTGGCACAATGATGACACATTTTTTGACATTAAAAGAAAAAAGGAAAATATTTTCTTAGGTGGAGATGTGAAATAGACTTTTTCATATCATAGTCTTTAGTTTGGAAAACAGGAAATGATCAATGGTTAACATAATGGTTTATTTAATCATTTTGAAAATACAAGAATGAATACTTTAAAAATTATGTGTGAGTGCCACATATATGATGATGGTAATGTTTTGACATTTCAAATTTTATAATCCTGAAAAGTCAAGTGAATCAAATAAGCACAGATTTGTGTAGAAAGTCTGATATCAATTCTAGAAAATTCTGCATATAAAAGTTCTAAAATAGATATAATAGCTAAATTTTCTTATTATTTGGGAAGAAACTAGTTCCTCCATATAGCTGATAATCTATGCTATATTTTTAATTGTCAGATAAAAAATCTCATCTCCAAAATATGATATCAAAATTAATATTTCATGCAAGTGTATGCTTAATGTATTATCTAAGGATGTCTAACTGCTTATGAATGTGAGGTTACCGACTTATTAGATTCTATACAATCTTGTTAGAATAGCTAACTCTCTCCCGAGGTGAGCAAACTAAAGAATAAGCTGGTGGTGTTCCTGCCAAGAGCAGCCAACCAACCAGCCAAAGCCAAGACCAGAATCCACAGTTCCTCCTCTGGGTTTGAAATTCTGGGCAAGCTCACCTCCCACTTTCCTCTTTCCCAATTTCCTCCATCTCCCACTCTACTTACACTGTTTCTCTCTTTATGCATTTAATATGCCTCTTCCAGAAAGTATAAAATTGCCTAGTTGCCTCTTGCTTTGCTTAAATATGCTTTAATATACTTTCCAATGGCAATGCTTTGCAGCCCTTTTCAATAGCAATGGAAACATTTTTTCCTTCTCCAAATGCTTGCCTCTCCATGCTCATTAAGAAAATCACTAAACTAAAAGGCTGCTCATGTCTTCATTTATTTGTACATGTGTATGTGTATGTTTATGTGTGTGTGTTTTAAAAACCAGTTCCCTCTAGAGCTAGTCTGATCTAATTCAATCAGTAGGCTTAGATAAACAAAACATTGTCCAGTTTCCATATATGCTAACAAAAACGGCAACATTGTATTCCTGGGACTGAGTTCACCCCCTTGCTCACTGACTTGCCTTGTCTTCCTCCTTGTACAGGAGTCCTCTATCAGGCTCTGTTTAAATCCTTTGAAAGGCATTATTAGTCATCTTGCAGACAGAGATGATCACAGTTCAGTTCTGTTTTATCCAATACAAATTTTTGTTCTTGTGAGGGGAGATTTCCACCCCAGCAGTCAAAGTTAGCAGCTTTCCTTCCCCTCAGAGTCTTGCTCTAGATTTTCGGTAAAGTACTGTTTAATTAGGAAACAGTCCTAATGCCCTAGGGACTTTATCAGATTAAGAAAATTAGATTAACCTTTTTTCTTTTCCCAAGGACAAAATAAATTGCTTCCTAAAAACCAGAGATATTGGAAGAAAAGCATCATTTCATAGAAACTACAGCACAGGGTATAAACTTTGGTCCTTCTGCATTAGTTATCTTTAACCTATGGTCAGCAGACAGCTTGAATGGTCCATGAATCTACATGTGCATTAAAGCATTGTTTTTAGGCTAAATCAATATTATGTCCTTGTAGATTATGTGCTGCTATTTTTAAATGTAAAATGCTGTTATTGATAAATTGTACTTCTAGATACAAGTGCAACTAAGTTCTGAGAAGCTGTTTTTGGTGTGTTTTGTGTTCAAGCTGATAAAGGTACGATTACTATCACAGGTTCAGGTGAGTATTTGATCACTGTTTTGGTGTGAAAAGTGATTATCCTATTTGAAAAAGTTAGGAACTCATTGCTGTGATATTAAGAAGAGAAAAATGTATAAAATATGGGGCAGTAAAACACAATAAATACATTATAAAGATGCAATATTATTATGNCTGTTATTGATAAATTGTACTTCTAGATACAAGTGCAACTAAGTTCTGAGAAGCTGTTTTTGGTGTGTTTTGTGTTCAAGCTGATAAAGGTACGATTACTATCACAGGTTCAGGTGAGTATTTGATCACTGTTTTGGTGTGAAAAGTGATTATCCTATTTGAAAAAGTTAGGAACTCATTGCTGTGATATTAAGAAGAGAAAAATGTATAAAATATGGGGCAGTAAAAAACAATAAATACATTATAAAGATGCAATATTATTATGAAATAATACTTTTATTTAATCCAAGGTAGTTTTAATACCTTATCTTTCAAAGCCACCGGCTTCTTTCTTGTATTATTTAATGTTACTTGGTTCCTTAATCTTAGGAAAAGCAATCTGATTTAGAAACACCACAAAATTGTCAGAAAGCACTTTGTCAGAGGATACCTTGAGTGGCTAAATATATTTACTGATACTGAAGTAATTGGAGGAAATTGCTGTTAGGCCTGGGAGGGACTAGAGACACAGAGGAGGAGATACACAGAGAGTCACGCAGAGCTGGAGAGCGGAGGGCTGCAATTCCAGCTCCAACCGGCTCAGGATCTTGCTTTGGTTTTTCTTTCATTAGATAAGTATCACAATTCCTGCCCCCCCACCCCCAAACAGAAGACCCACTATTTACAGCACTTTAGAGAAGAGTTGGAAGTGGGTGGTGTAAACAGATTAGTATATCTTTGGCATTCAGAGTGATCCTGTCTGTTTTATTTGTTTCAGTAAGTACTAGTTACATCTGCAGAGTACGCTGCTCTCTGCTCCGGAGAGGCCTAAAACGGGAATACCAGTGGGTGGGTGTTTGAAATCCGGAGGAAAGCATCCTGCACAAGCTGCCTGAGGGGGAAGCTTGCTCAACACCTGTCTCCCTTATGTCCAACTCAAGTCTCTGCCACTAAGCTTAATAGCTACACAGCAGACAGAAGGATGGCTTCCAAAAAGCCCAGCCTTCCCTCGGGGAGGGAAGTCTCAGTCCTGGGAACCTAAGCAGGGTAACATTTGTTTTCTTTGAAAATGAAAATGGAAGCAGGAAATGCCACTGGGTCATAGAGTGGAGAGAATGGCTCACCAAGAAAACAAACCACAGCCAAAGGCTTGTGGACAGCTCCGCTGTGACCCAGCAGCTGTGGCCCGGACATGTGGCCTTCCAAGGAAAGGCTGGTGTTGCCCTACGGGAGACCCGCCTGGATGGGAGGCCAGAGCTGCCCAGTCCAGGTACCTCACCTCCATGTTCTTCAGAAAGCTGGTACCATAGTGCAGCTTGAATAGTGATCCTTGTGGCATCTCAGGCGTTGGGAACTGTTTGAAACCATTTGAGTCAGACTCCTGTTTTCTAGGCAACCCCAAGCTAGTCTTCAATACAAAGAACTCCCACTAACTCCAGGTTCCCTTCTTGAAAGCTTCCCCCCCTAAATCTGCATATTCAATATATATTCTCTGGAAGCTTCTCTGAACATTCAATATTCAGAAACGTCTCTGAACTTTCAAAATTTCTCATCTTATTGAATCAGCACTGCTTATAAGGTAGAGGATTTCTGAATGTGTTGGTGAAGACAAATGCTTTTTAATATTATGAGAACATGGAAGTTGCTGCTGATATGAAGCCTTGAGTAGCGTTGTGAATTTTATCCCTCTCCTTGCTGATTCTAACTTTATCCTAAGCTGGTCATAAAATCATTTGACTTGCTGAAATTTACAATATTACAAAGTCTAAGTGTACAATCCTCCTTTGAGAATCTTCAGATCAATCACGTTGAATATCCTAAAGTTATATGATTTGGGATAAAAGACAACATAAATAAAATTAGTTTGCTTTAATTAAGCATTGTGCCTTCTCCAATAAATTAATAAAGAAAAAGACATCTACAAATGAAATTAGCTCATCAAGGTCAACAGAGTATGGAAGAGCCCATAAATTTTGTCCAGGTTTAGGGTCTACTGTCTCAAGAAAACTGACAAATATATTTCCAACTGAAGAGTAGAATTCTGATGGTTTCTAAACTTTTTCTTTATTTAAGACTTTTTTTTTAATGTGGACCATTTTAAAAGTCTTTATTAAATTTGTTAAAATATTGCTTATGTTTTGTTTTGGTTTTTTGGCTGCAAGACACATAGGATCTTAGCTCCTGGACCAGGGATGGAACCCACAGCCCCCGGCATTGGAAGGCAAAGTATTAACTGCTGGACTGCCAGCTAAGTCCTTAGATTTTTTTCTAAGTATATTTTAAATGGCCTTTGGCCAAACATAATCATGATTGCTGGCTGAAGAAAGAAATTCTGGTGCCAACGTTTATTTATGACAACATATTGGTACAGCAGTGTTGTTTTAGTGGAGGTAAACTAGCTGCAACTATATTCTTCCAGGAAGTATAGATGAGCCTAGATTATGTTCCTTTTGAAGAAAGTTCAGATGAAGCATTATAGTTTATTCTATGCTCCATGCTTCCAGACTTATCACTTTAATAGCAAGTCCCTTGATGCTCTTTGGCAGTACCTGGAGTCCTCACATTTGCCCTGGAAATACAGGGCAGCTGCATTGCTCTGGAGGGCTTATTCCTCAGAGGCGGGGGAGATCCAGGCAGCCCTTAAAGATCCAGTAGGCAGCTTTATTTCTATCACTAGTCGTTTTGCCTGGCTTGTTCACAAGAGCTGTGGAAATCGAAGGTCACAAAAAGAATATATATATATATATTTTTTGGGGGGTGTTGGTGGAGAACAACTAGGGCTAAAATAGCCAGTCTTAGTCTATGCTGCACAGCTTGGAAGCTACTAGTTTCTTCCTGATCCTTTCTTGTCTCCAGGAAGCTTGACTAGTCTTATTGCAAAACTTCTTTCTAATCAACCTGTTTGCTTTGCTGACTATTTTTTGTCACCTACCATGGATGGACCACTTTCCACCTTTGTTGTTTTTAGGCACTCACCTTAAAGTCATGAAATGTTAGGTGCCTCTCCTCTCTCTCTGGCCCTGCTGTCATGACAGGACAAGCACGTCTCTTAGACCCATCAATTCCTTTTGACAGGCAGCCAGCAGCTGTCATCATCAGGATGTCCTTACTGTGACCTTGGTCAGACTCAACCCTTGATGCAAGAAACACTCAGTGCTTTTGGACTTGGGAGAATTAGAGAGAATGCATCCTGGAAGATGACAGAGGCTCTGATCTCGTTGTGCAGAGTCCTCCCAACCGCACCTATTTCCCTCTAACGGTCAGTGTGATTTGATCGCGACCACACTCGTTCTATTGGGGCCTTTCCAGGGGATGTCAGAACACGATTTCCCAATGCACTCCACTGAGTGAAGAGAAGAGCCGCTAGGACCCCATTCACTGGGCTCCATGGCCAGGCTTAGTAGCAAACATTTGAACAAACGGGGCTCTTCTCATCTGAAGAGCTATTTGAGCCACAGACACCTCATCAGGGAGCTCCCTTCTGCTGCAGGAATGTGTACCTTTGACTCTCCCAGGAGTTTGAAGGGCTGTAAAGGAACAGCTGAGAATGATCACAGACTCCGTGCACAATGAATTGAACATGGTTTATGTTCTTTTGTTGACTTAAAGAGACACTGTCAAGATCTAAAGGTCAAAAATTGGACCAAACATGCACCGTTTTTATCAGATGGAGAGAATCTGATAAAAGCACTCCGAATTCTGGGAAAATAATTCCTTTCCTTTTGCAAAACTCACTTTTTGGGGGGACTCACAAAACTTTTGTGCTCCCCAGGGGATAGGAGGCACCTAGCGGAGATTCATCTTGGTGCTCACCGCCCCCCCCGCACTCCAACTGGCATTATGGAATTCTTCCATCCAAATTATGGCTTTACTTAAATGCAGATAGGATCATATCAAACATTTGTGTAGCAGCGGGAAAAAAAAAAAAAAAAAAAGCAAAGAAAATAAAAGAAAAGAGCTCTGTTTGCCCAGGAGAAGCTGACAAATTTGTAAAGGGGGAAATTCACTTTCAAGCTTGTGAGTGGGAGTCACAAACAAAAGTGAACCTCTAGAGTGGGAAAAAGTGTTGCATCTTGCATGAAAACATAAGACAAAAAAGCAGAAAGACTAACAACTTGACAGTGTCCTTTTAAGAACGATGGACAAATTAAGGCAGTCGTGCAAACCGTGGCACGTAATGGCTCCTCGTCCTTGACGACATGCACCACTTGTTTCCATGTTAGAAAGTAGAAAAACCCAGGAGAGAGAAAGCAAGGGGCAAACCACTCTATTTTCCATGCAGCTTCTCTTACACATTCACTGCAGTGTGGGGGTTTTCAAAGCTGCACATGTGCCGACGGACACTGGCTGGTGGGCGAGAATTCTGGCTGCCTCTTCCTGAGGATTGAAAAGAAAAAGATACCCAGTGAGTGAGTGGTTACACACGTACATAGAGATGGCGATCACACCGCTCAGGCGGTGCCTGGGTGGGGGCAGGGCCGAGCCTGCCTCCTGAGCCTTTCTCTGGGTCACTCCACCTCCACTTCCTGCATTTTCCTTGTCCTGCCAGGTGCGTCTTACTGCCAGGACCAATTCTGAAAGTCACATCAGTGGAGTGCATTCTTTCCGTTACCTGGTGGGACCATCTCTTTTCAAGTGGCAGATGCTTTATTTTTTTGCCGTGTGTATGTCTCTCCCAAATTGGCTCTTTTCCCTCCAATCTTGATACCCTCTTTTATTCTTAGAGGCAGTGGATTCCATCTGAATCTTCCAACCCACCACCCGCCTTAAAGAATGCTTACAGGTTTACATCTTACACTGTGATGTTTAACTGTAGTGCTAATTTGACTCCATATTATGTTATCATAAAAGGAATGCTGTTACTTCACATAAAGTCATAGGTATCTCTTGGCCCTCACAAGATGGAACATATCCAGAGGTGGAAGGAAGGGAAGTGGCAAGGGACTGGATGAGCCTCCTCCCAGGGAAGAAATTCATCTCAGGCCCTGGTTGGATGTCTCTTTATATAGCACAGTGTGTGGGTCTGGTAAATGGAGAAGATCCTTTACTAGACATGTCAAGGCTGATGTGCCGGCCACGCACAGATGGCCTTTTCAGCATTTGTTGGAGTGAGGCTACCTAGATTTCCCACAAGTTAAGGAAACACGAGCTTCCCTCTTTAGAAGCTGGTGGGACAAAGCCATTTTAGTCTCACTCCATGTTAAGAGGGCAGCCAATCACAGAAAAGAATTTAGGAAGAAGATGCTAAGGGAGAACCATCAGCAGGTGCTATGAGTGGTGTGGATAAGACTGCAGTCATGAAGTCCCCTATAAGGCTTTCTCACAAATGTTCTCTGCCAATCATCCTTGGGCCAGTCTACCCAAGATCCTGGTGACAATTATCCAGTGTTAATCAGAAGAGGACCATAACAGCTCCAGGCAAATCAAAGGCATTTGCCAACCTTCCTCTCTCTCTTTCCTATCAAAGCAGGCAGAAGAGGGGAAGTTCAGAAGAGGGAAGGAAGAGGCAGAAAAAGATTTCAGGCTGAGGCCTGACATTGTTCTGGGAAGGAGCGATGTGAGTTTTGAGATCTGAAACAAGAGCACTGCGGAATGTCTCTTTAATACCTGTAAGCAAGGACTCTAATCTGAATGTAGAGGTGAGAAAAAAGATTTTTCATAGCACAGTTGAAGGTAAAGGAGAAAAATAAAACTGATCAATATATACATTTCCATCAAGTTTAGACCATTCAGTAAACCATTTGACAGTACACGATCTATCCAGAAAGATCTGAAATTCTCATCCAGAGATAAGAACTTGAAACACTTTGGTATAATTTCATTTGCACTGCACTAGTCCATTTACTCAAGAAAATTAGACAAAGAGATCATGTTTGCTATAGAATAAGTCAAAGCAATATGACACTTAATGTGCCCATCTGCAGTCATAAAGGTCATGAAAACATTAGCGGTAGATGCCCAGAAACAAAAATATGATGTTTAAATATATAAATGAAGTTATTGGCAGAAAAGGGCATTTCACCTGTAAAGTAATATTAAAACAATTTCATTCCTCATGAAGACAGAAAATACACTCAAAGCATTTGGCTTTGCCTTGCTAAATTGCCTGATCCCCTTGAAGCCTCCAATTAATTCTTCTTTAGATAATGTCCATATGTGGCCTGGTCCAATGGTACAGAAAAGACAGGACCCTAGCAGAGCTGATTTCCTGGCCCATGACCAATACAGACACTGGTGGGTCTCTCGTGAGAAGGGCTCTGAAACTCAGGGTTTAGTGTTCTCAGTTCATCTTTTTGAAATTCACAAATAAATTTATCACTTAATTTGTGTTTTATAGGTGTTGTTGCATGTGGAAACTTAATGCATAGGGAGGGGCTTAGAGCTTCACCTCATGTATAGTCCTGGCTCCCTGGACAGGTTTTCAGCTTCTTGCTTCCCTCCCCACCCCACAGTCTTCTACTCTGCCTTGGCGACCAGAACCCATCCAGCCTCCCACTACCCACCCCTGCCCAATGATCACTGCCACCTTCCTCCCCTGCCAGGCAACCGTCAGCATGGATGTGGGAAGATCAGATCAGGATCTGGCAACAAGGTCTTGTCATCCCACAGCATCACAAGGGAGCAAGTGGCCGCGGCCACCTCCTCTCTGTACTGGCACGTCCTCTGTGCATCTGGCAAGTAACAGGGCAGGGATGAGCCTTGTAACCCTCCTCCAAAGTACCTCCAGGTACTTTGTCAGTCTCTGAGGTGGTGTTGCAATATCCTTGGGGGTCCCCAGTCCACCATGAGTTGGGGCAGGGGGCACTGGAAAAGGGGAGCTGCCCAGGTTTAGTTTCTGCATGGCATCTACCCAGTAACTGGCTAGAAGGAAAGCTGGCTGAAAAGAAATGGCTTTGTATTTTAGTACCGTTAACATTTTTCCTTCTACGTGTTCAAACAGGGGCTCCAGGTCTTCATTTTGCACTAGGCTATGCAAATAATGTAGCGGTCCTGTCTGCTGAGATGTATGGATGATGATAAAAAGCACGGGGAAACATCCTGGCAGCTTAGAGGCTCACCCTGCTGACATTAGCATAGGCGCACACAGTGTGGCATGCCTGACCAGATCAGCAGTGGTGTCTCCTGGAAACTGGGGCAGGAAGCTCTCCCCTGCAGCTGACTTGAAACTACCCTTGCAGCTATAGATAGCTCTGTGGTTCCTTTGGGGGTTTCAACCATATTGACAGCTAAACTTCATGCAGTTATTCCAAACAATACCAAAGCCATCTTTACTATTGATTGACATACCTGAAAAAAATGACAACTTCTCCTTCATGGTGCCATTTCTTTAGTTTTTGACTTTGACTTTGTGTTGAAGTGAAATGTAAATGACCTATGTATACAGATGTTTTTTTATGTAACAGGTGGATTATTAAA
Source organism: Connochaetes taurinus (assembly GCA_006408615.1). Classification (NCBI taxonomy): domain Eukaryota; kingdom Metazoa; phylum Chordata; class Mammalia; order Artiodactyla; family Bovidae; genus Connochaetes; species Connochaetes taurinus. The sequence goes on from SJXO01004969.1 coordinate 71,000, forward strand.
GGCTACAAGTCAAAAATTGAAACATCTGATTCCAAAGTGGCCATTTTATCAACTGCATAAAATCTGAGTGAAGGAGCTGGACTTCAGGGTATTTTTAGCAACTGTAGAACCACATATTCAACCAACCCCAGAGTCCACAAGCCAGAGTAAAAGCTTGGAGGGAAAATGCAGCATATGGGGGCTTGTCAAATATAAGTCCCAAATCTGTGCTGAATCTTTTGGCAGAAATTGTGGATTTAATGAAACCCCAGAAGTTTAGTTAGAAAGATTCATCTTCAGTTTCTTCTGGAAGTGAATTTTTTTTTTTCTTTTCTTTCCCCTTCCATGCTTCTTTTCTTCCTTCCCTTCTTTTCCTCCTTTCTTCTCTTTCTTTCTTAAAAATCCCTTCTAGTTCTGTGCATAGCTTCTCCCATCTGTTACCATTGTCCACATAATCTTTCTGGTGAAGATTCTTGAGAGTCTCTTGGACTTCAAGGAGATAAAATCAGTTAGTCCTAAAGGAAATCAACCCTGAGTACTCACTGAAAGGACTGATACTGAAGCTGAAGCTCCAATACTTTGGCCATCTGATGTGAAGAGCTGACTCATTGGAAAAGACCCTGATGCTGGGAGGGATTGGGGGCAGGAAAAGAAGGGGATGACAGAGGATGAGATGGTTGGATGGCATCATCAACTCAATGAACACGAATTTGAACAAACCGGGGAGTTAGTGAAGGACAGGGAAGCCTGGGATGCTACAGTCCATAGGGTTGCAAAGAGTCAGACAGAACTTAGCGACTGAGCAACAGCAACAACGTCACTCTTTGAGTGTACTTAGTCCCATATGCTTTGCTTTCACATGTTATTTTCTTTACAGCAAGTCACCCATACATTGGTTTCTATGCTAAGAACTATTTTTTACGTCAGCTTGAGAAGTTGTTACAGACAAGTCTTATTCATTATAATATAGCAATAAGATTTCAGGCCAAGGATTCAGGAGACCAGATACTCTCCAACTGTGTATTTGCCTCTTTCAGACTCAGTTTTTCATCCATAAAGAAGGATTGTTGATACAGTACATGTGAAAATGCTTCCAATAGCAAAATGCCATCCCTGCTTAAGACGTTACTAGAAATGTCCATGTAATTCTCCAGGCAAAAATGCTGGAGTGGGTTGCCATCCCCTCCTCCAGGGGATCTTCCTGACCCAGGGATCAAACCTGCACTATTTATGTCTCCTACGTGAATAGGTGAGTTCTTTACCACTAGTGCCACCTGGGAAACCCAGAATACTGGAGGAATAAAATACAGACAAAAGGTGGATATTTTAAGTCTCAGTGTGTATTTAAGTTAGACTAACTCAGAGTATCTCAAACTTCACTTTGTTTTACTCATAAATTTTAACCACTTGCCTTATTCAGGAATTTTAATAACTTCTAGTATAAAATAGTTTTCTCTCTAGAATTTTTTTCCCCCAAGAAACATTAGCAAGATTGAGTGGATGTATCTGGAGTGGGTAAAAGCTAGGTGCAGAGCCAAGCTAGCCGTCTGTGTCTGAATCTGCATGTCTATGACAGGTTTGGAGGTGAGTCTTTTAGCAGAGATAAAATGGTCTATGCAATTCCAGATGGTCACCATGGAAATAATGTGGCAGCTGTCCAAAGTAATCATAAAGATTGACAGCAATCACTCAAGACCATTTTTGTAGAAGATATCTTTTTTTGTTATAAATAAATGGGATAATTTCTACCTCTGACTGCTTTCCAAAGTCAAATGCATTTTTCTATTATCTGAATTTAAATATGTTATTTTTCAGCATTCATGCATCAGAGTGGAAAATAGAGCTGACTGTATGTATAGACCTATTGTAACTGGTTATTGTTCTACTCTTCCTTATAATACCTGCACATCTAACTTAGTATAGTACAGTTTCCTATAAAGATAATAATGTAGTATAAAATATTGTTCTATTTTAAAATCTTTAATTGTAAAGATTTCTAAGTTAATAAGAAACTATAGAAAATGAGCTAATAAAATTCAACTCAATTACCATAATAGGTTTGTCAAATATTAACATTCTGTCTTATTAGGGTTCCTTTTCTTTTGAAAACATCAGGGATAAATTTGAAGCACTCTATGTATTATTCTTAACACCAATCCTCTTCTTTTCAAGAGAAAATTTGGTATATATCATACTTGGCATATACTAATACCTTTTCAATATGTATAGTTATGCATTAATAAACATTATTATCATTGTGATATGACTTAGCATGTTATTAGATTTCACATTCATAGCATCACACAATATTTCCATTCAGCAATCTGCACTTTTTGCATAGTATTATGTTAATATATGTAGCTCTAGTTCATTAACTTAACTAAATTGAATAAATACTTCATTATCAAGAATATAATCAATTCTCTTACTGATGGCCATTTAGGTTACTTCCTACACCCTGCTATTTTAAGCAATATTGTAGTAAACATTCTTGGTTATCTCTCCTTGCACATATATGAGAAAGCTTTTCTCTGGTGTGGATTGAGAAGTAGAGTTGATGGATTTTTGCAAATGTGCAGTATTCTTTCTTATATACTGCCAAATTGCTCTGCAAAATGCTTGCAAATTTTACAGTGCTATGTGAGAATCCCTGTTATTCTTTCTAATTCAGTTTGCTTTTCAGACATCTTTAAAATCGACTCTTTATTAAGAAAAATGTTTTAAATATATGAACATGGAAAAATTCTAAAATGAAACCCAATCCCTATTAGCCAGCTTCAATAATAGTCAATATGTATGTGAATCTTGTTTCATCTATACTTGCCATTTATTTATTTTAAAGCAAATCTAAAACAGTGGCACTCCATCCATAAAGAATTTAGTATGTACACCTGCCATACAGGTACACAATTTTATAATAAAAGGAAAAATATTTCTCAAAGTACATTAATTGGAGAAGGAAATGGCAACCCACTCCAGTATTCTTGCCTGGAGAATCCCATGGGCAGAGGAGCCTGGCAGGCTGCGGTCCATGGGATTGCAAGAGTCGGACACAACTTAGTGACTAAATCACCACGAAAGTACATTAATAGTGATTCTTTAATATTTGATATTAGGCTTTCCAGGTGGCTCATTGGTAAAGAATCCTCCTGCCAATACGGGAGGTGCAGGAGACTCAGGTTTAATCCCTAGGTTCCCTGGATCAAGAAGGTCACCTGGAGCAGGAAGTTGCAACCCATTCCAATATTTTTTCCAGGGAAAACCCCATGAAGAAAGGAGGCTGGTGGGCTTCTGTCCATAGGTTTGCAAAGAGTCAGACACAACTGGGCACAATATTTGATATTAACATTTTTATATTAAATCAATATTTTAATTTCCTGATTGTCTCTATATTTTTGAAGCCTTTATTGAATTTGTTACAATATTGTTTCTGTTATGGCTTGGGATTTTTTGGCCAAGGGGCATATGGGATCTTGGCCCTTGGCTTTTGGCTCCTGGACCAGGAATCGAACCCACACTCCCTGCATTGAAAGGTGAAGTCTTAACCACTGGATCACCAGAGAAGTCTCACCTCTATATTTTTATTTTACTTTTGATTTTCAAATCATCATAGAAAAAATATTTATGTATCATATTTTGTCTGTGAGTCTTATGTCTTTTTTAATCTATGGATGTCCCCTCATCCTTTTTGCTTGCTATCTATTTGTTGAAGAAGCATCCAGATTATGAATTTTATGGATTAAGTCTCTATGTGTCATTTAACATGTTTCTCTGTTATCTGTATTTCCTAGGAATTATAGTTAGATATGAATTCTTGATCCGCTTCATGATCAATTGTATGGAGAGAATAGTTATTAGAGGTAGTGTTTTCTCTCTGTTATACCATATGGGGAAGAACATAAATTGGGTCTTCTAGTAATCACATTAAGACTGATCAGTGGATTTAAGGTTGTCAGCCTGATGTATAGATTATAAAACTCCCCATCAGTCTTTCATCTAATTGTTTTAGTGGTCATTGGTGACATTATATAGATCAATTACTTTTTTACAAAACAATAAAATAATGCAATTATCATTCTATGACTCTTGAGAGTCCCTTGGATTGCAAGGAGATCCAAACAGTCCATAAAAAAACTTATCAGTTACTTAATTCCTCTGAGATAACGTTAAAACAGAAAACACAAGCTATATGGATGAGTCTTATTTGTCAATGTTCAGAGTATGATTTGGTTTCTAACACCTCCAACAGTGATCAGTGTTTTACCTGTGGGTCTCTTTCTATTGTCTGTTTCCTTTGTGGTATTTTTGTTGTTGTTATATGGCTCTCACTTTTCCATACCTAAACATATTTTATAACATAAGACATTATAAATATATAAAATAAGATGCTATAGATGTTCTAAATGTCAGGGAATGTTTAACAGGAGGATTCAAGAAAGGGGATCGAGACTAAGCAGTTTTGTCGTAAAGAGAATGTTTACTAAAGGAGATTCAAGCCTGTCTCACATAATGACCTCAGTTTCTGGGAGCAGCACTGTTCCACTTAGAAAGAAACAAAGGACTTGTGAGAAATAGCACGTTGGAATCCTCCTGTTAAACATTCCCTGACATTTAGAACATCTATAGAATCTTATTTGTCTCCTGACCTTGTGACTGTTATTAATCCCTTGTTCCCTTGGTAACTGTAGCTGTACATTTGGTTTTCTGATCTTTATCATTGTGGAAAGAAACTTCTTGTACCACAGCCTTTATATACTCACAGAGAAATCATTAAAACACCTTAGAGCAGCACTGTTCCACTTAGAAAGAAACAAAGGACTTGTGAGAAATAGCACGTTGGAATCCTCCTGTTAAACATTCCCTGACATTTAGAACATCTATAGAATCTTATTTGTCTCCTGACCTTGTGACTGTTATTAATCCCTTGTTCCCTTGGTAACTGTAGCTGTACATTTGGTTTTCTGATCTTTATCATTGTGGAAAGAAACTTCTTGTACCACAGCCTTTATATACTCACAGAGAAATCATTAAAACACCTTTGCTCCATCAGAGCTTGGGTCCCTGTGTCTTTCTTTCTTTCTCTCCCTCTCTCCCTCCCTCTGGCTCTCTCTTTCACTTTCTTATCATTGAGTCCGGACCGCCAGGTCCCGGTCCATTAAAGGACCCCAACAATAAATACATAAAATAAGATTCTATAGATGTTCTAAAGGTTCTGAGTTATCTCTACCAGAGTTGCTTCACCATTTTTTTTTTCTGCTAAGTAGAGTGGGACGTGTGTGCATGCAAAGTCACTTTCAGTCATGTCCAACTCTTTGCGATCCCATGGATTGTAGCTTGCCAGGTTCCTCCATCCATGGGATTCTCCAGGCAAGAATACTGAAGTGGGTCGCCATGTCCTCCTTTAGGAGATCTTCCTGACACAGGGATTGAACCCACATCTGTTATGTCCCCTGCACTGGCAGGCTGGTTCTTTACCACTAGCGCCACCTGGGAAGCCCAAGTAGAGTGGGGCAAATCAACCTAATCCAATCAGGAACTGAGCTGAGCAAAGTTGCTTTGCAGTTTGTATAGGAATCAGTCTATCATAGGGTATATCCCTTCAAGATTTTTAACAGAGCATCTTCACAAATTTCCCCTAGAATTCTAAAATGTTTAACAAGATCTTGATTAGACTGCAATCTGTATTATATCTTTGCATCTCTCCTGTGATATTTTTCACTTATTATGTAACATTGATTTTAATTCTTATCTCCAACAGTAGACAGGTCATAGTTTCTGAGGGCAGGATCCATGATTGATTTACCATTGCATGCTACTTTAATCCCCTTTTATCTGTCTCAATTTTTAAAATAAAACCATGTAATTTTTCATTCAAACCGATTACTTTTAAGAATGAAGGCAGTGCTCTTAAAAATCATCATGGAAAAAAGCATAAACTGGGACTTTCCTGGGCATAGAGAGACATATGATCATCTATTTGCAGTAAGTATTGAAAGAATGGTTGAATAAACAAAACAGGATGAAATATTCCTTATATGAAAATAATACAGAAATAATCCTGAGCTCCTTTATCGCTTTGGTAATTGCAGGAATATCAAAAGCATGTATTATTTTTGGTAATAATTCCTAAACTAATTCTCATACTTAACATCAACTATCATAAAATTTCCAGCAAAATCTCCAGCAAAATTTACATTAAAAAATTAGTAAAAATAATGTGCATGTGTGTGTGCAAAAACCAAACTACATATAAAAATGTTAATGATAGTTTTTCTCTGTGTATGAGTAGAATTGCAGGTGATTTTTATTAGCTGTTTTGTGTTTTCCTGTATTTTCCAAATTCTCAATTAATATTTATCACTTATTAAAATATGTAAAATAAGCTGTAACTGTTAGTGCAAAAAGAAATTTATAATACATAATTCAGAAGTATAAATCCCTCTTATTTTAGCTTTATCCCAATGAACTAAGGTATTATATGAGAATTTTGAATATATTTTCTTTTGCTGAAAAAAGGTAAAAATCCTAAATATATATTCAAATATATGAGGAGCTGCTAAGTGAAAATCACAGAAATTTGAGAGAATTCCCTGGCGGTCCAGTGGTTGGGACCCTGCACTGTCAGTGCTGAGGGCCTGGGTTCAGTTCCTGGTTGGGAACTAAGATCCCACAAGTCAGGTGGCCAAAATAATTAAATAATAATTAAAAACAAATGACAGAATTTGGAAATTCATACTAATATTTTGTACGTCCTGAAGTCTTTCTTAATTCAAAATTCTGGTAAATTTAGTCTTTATACTGTAAATAAACTGCTTTATTTTATATATATTCTCAATTTTTATTTTCACATATAGGCATCTTTATTAATTAAAAAGTAAACACTCAAAATTAGAAAAAAATTACAACTTAAAGTACATAAAAGGAAAAAAAGAAAACCCTGGTATATTGCCAAACTGACAGAGTGAGTCTTTGTATTATTTTGCTCTGATTTATCACAGGGAGTGAGAGAAAGAGATGATGAAAACAACTTGCCTAAAACTAAAATTGTCACCTCAGGATGTTGTGAAACAAGATAGAAGACAAAATTATTACTTTCATAAGAAGCTTAAAATTAATGATAACTAAAAAGAACTTAGTTCACTTAACTTTGTGACATTTTTAATATCCTTGACTACAGCATTAATATTAGACATAGTTTTCATTATCATATCTGTTTAAGCAGAGGTGTTAATATCATCATGCCATCACCCAGCAAACCTGAAAAGAAACTGATAGACAATTATCATAGACAAATAGACAATAGACTATCATAGACTGATAGACAAGTATCATGTAATTTCTTTTACAGTATTAGATGTAGTCACCATAGCCCTAAAAGAAATCTTGGCAGTATCATAACCTGATAAAGATTATGATAAATCTCATAACTTGAGAAAGATGAAGGGGAAATATTAAAATTGGTATAAGAAAACTTCTGTTTCCAGGTAAGATATAATTCCTTGGGATAAACCATAGCTCCCCCACTGAAAACAACTATCAGAAAACAGGTAAAATATTTTGAAAAACCATTTAAAGACATCAAGAAGCTCTCATGGCAACCAGAATCCAAGAGACTAATAAGTCAGAAAGAAGAGAACTTCAGAGAGGTAAGGAGATAATCTTCAAGTTATTTTCTTCCATTGGAACATTCAATGATTCTTGATACAGAAGAACAGATTCAAAGAACAGGTTCAGAGTGGAAGCAGAGGTTCTTAACTAAGAGGTAATGAAGTTTCAGAAACACTTGAAGATATTAAAGAGAATCTCTGAAAGTTCCCTTTGGACAGAAAATCATGTGAGGGTGGGGCAAACTGGGAGAGAAGGATTGACATGTATACATTACCATGTGTAAAACAGATAGCTAGTGGGAAGCTGTTATATAGCGCAGGGAGATCAGCTTGGTGCTCTGTGATGACCTGGAGCGGGGGATGGAAGTAGAGGACACAGGCTCAAGAGGGAGGGGATATATGTATACATATAGCTGATTCACTTAATTGTACAGCAGAAACTAACACAACATTGCAAAGCAATTATACTCCAATAAAAAATAAAATAAAATACACAGCTACAGTAGGAAAAAAGTATACAATTTCACATTTATGGAGTAAGAGCAGGCAAGACTAATCTATGGGGATAAAAATCAGAATAGAGGTTGTCTCTACTCTGGCGGGTTACAGTTCATGGGGTCACAGAGTCAGACACGACTAAGGGACTAGCACTTTCACTTTTGTAGACAGTGGAGGTCTTCCCTAGTGGCTCAATGGTAAAGAATCCGCCTGCGATTCAGGAGACGAGCGTTCAATCCCTGGGTCGGGAAGATCCCCTGGAGAAGGAAATGGCAGCCCAGTCCGGTATTCTTGCCTGAGAAATCTCATGGACAGATGAGCCTGGCAGGCTACAGTCCATGGAGTCAGAAAAGAGTCAGAGCTGAACGCAACTTAGTGACTAAATAGCAATAACTAGATAGTGGGACAGATTAGAAAGGAACATGAGCAAGCTTTCCAGGGTGATGGCAATGCTCTGTATTGACTGATTTTTAGTTACAGAATTGCAATTGCATTTTCAGGAAATTGTGGAAAATTATGTATAGGACTTTGAATACAAAACTGTATATAAATAGGAAAATATAATAATTAATAGTTACTTGCTCTCAGGGAATCAGAAGAAGGGGTGGAGAGTTGCAAGTTTCAGTATTAAAACATTTGATGGCATTAAGCCAATATAGTTTGCTTCATCCTTTTAGTCCTGGAACTCATCTTGTCATTTGGACCTAAGTTTTCAAAGCCCATGGGTCACCATCTCCTTCCCTCATCTCATCAGAGAGCTCTATGGCCATTTCCAATGCTTGTTTGGGTAACTGCTTTTCTCTGCTTTTGGGTCTTATCAGTCTCCCTCTCTTATAGAACAACCACATCTTGGGTGTGATAACACATTTAATCTGGTAGCAGATCATGTATTATGGGCTTTGGAGCTAAACTACCCTGAAGTGACTGCACATCTCCACCTACTCTGAATTTCTGTGAACAATCTTTCCTTCTATTTCTACCTCTTAAGCAATTCTCTGTGTTCACTCTCTTTACCCACAACTGTCAAAACCCTAGGTCAGGTCACTATAATTTCCTACGAGTCTCCTCCCAGAGCACCCAAACCTGCACCTTGCTCTCCTGTGTCCTCCACACTGAGCGTGAAGTGCTAGCTCTAGAGCACACTTCTCACTAATGACAACGCCCCCCTGCTTGGTGACTGGGGTGGCCTTCCTTTGCTCAGGGGACAAGAACCACACTTTTGAGGTCCTTATGGAGGCCCTGCGTGATCTGGTCTGAGCTGACCCTTCTCATCTCCTTATCATACTTCCCTTTATTCTCACCTCTGGCATCCTGGAATTGTTTGACGTCCTTCAGCCATCAGTGGCTTTTGTATTTTGGGTCTTTTAGCTCAGAGCCTTTACACTCTGATTCCTTGACTTGTCTGCCACACTAACTCCCTTCCTGTCCTAGCTAACCCCCTTTCTCCTTCAGAAGTCCTAACCTAAATAATCCTTCATCCTGGGAGCATGGCTAGCTTCTACACATCAGGACTGGTTCAGTTGAGTTCAGTTCAGTTCAGTCACTCAGTCGTGTCCAACTCTTAGATCCTCTTAACAACACTCTTGTAATACCTTGTATTTATCCTTATAAACACTCACTACACCTGTAATTACATGTTTAATGTCTGGTCTCCTGGCCAGGATCCAACTTTCCACAAAGACAGGGGCTGGATCTGTTTTGTTCACCATGGCACTCCCTGCCCTTGTCTCAATGGCCGGGACACATTAGGTGTGTGAGTGAGTTATCAGAGCTTTTCTTCCTAATGTGTGTCAGGCCTTGAGCCCATTCTAACCATCAGAGCAAGAGTAATTTTATACTAGGGTAGGCCCTGTAATAACTTTTGACTTTAAACAGTTGGAGTGAAATAAAATCTTACTAAAATGGCTTGCAGTTCTCTTTCAAAAAGACACTGACAGAATCACTGGCTAAAGTCCCTAAGCTGCCCAGGGACGGATCTATAACCATCCCTCCTGCTCCCTCTCCTCTCCCCTTGCTGCCCCATTATCATAACTTCTTTTATCCTACGTTGATCACGTTAAGTTTTCATTTTTTTCCTTTGTTAACACTTTTCCTACTCCCCCATCCCACACCCACCTAAGCCAAGTAACAAGCAGTGCGAAGTTTAATCAAGTGGAAAATGACATTAATTCCCACAGTGTCTAAGAGCATTTACTAAGGGCAAGCTCACAGTATATATTTTTACAACTGAGAAATCAGAGACAGGAAAGTATTTTGTATGGTTATTGATTTCTTTTAAGCAGTTGTTTTTCAATATCTTTAGCAGCATCACTAGGGACTCGACCTAATTTTGTTAGCAGCAGACTTCTCATTTATCTTGAAGATAATCTGCATAAAGGGTGTTATTAAGTTGCCTTCAGTTATAGTAGATTTCCCTTACCCTTCTGAGATAAAATCAAATTATAGACACTTTTTTGGTTAACTGGATTAAATATTTGCTGATTTTCTTTTACTATTCTATCAACCAATGTCAATAATAAGTAATACTTTATCATTGGCCTGTAATTTATGATGTATTTTAATTCATTCAGAGCACAATATCCTAATGATCCATAATTCCTTTTTAAAAAACAGCTTTTCCCTTCCTCTCTGTTCATCTTGGGGCTTCCCAAGTGGTTCAGTGGGTAAAGAATCTGCTTGCAATGCAGGAGATGCAGGAGATATGGGTTCAATTCCTGGGTCAGGAAGATCCCCTGATTCCAACATTCCAATATTCTTGCCTGGAGAATCCCACGGACAGAGTGCCTAGTGGGCTATAGTCCATAGAGTCACAAAGAGTCAAACACAGTGGAAGCAACTTTAGCACACACATGCTCTGTTCATCCTCAGGCAACTTAGGAGTATTTTATAGCCAGGATCCTCTATAAGGTAGCAAAGACAAGGCCTGGTTTTTACATTGTCTGATTCTACACCTCCTACCTTCATAACAAATGCTATAGCAGAGTGATGCATTTTCTCTCCCCTCTATTGGCATATCTGCTGGAATGTGTAATAGTCACTCACATATTGCACAGATAGGTGATTATTTGGCTGACTGGTTACCACCTGCAAGTTTTAGAGCTTCTTTCCATCAAACTTTCTAAATATAAAATGCTGGTGCTTAGAAGTGACTTATTCAGATGCCGAAGAAGAAAGGGGGGTTGGTGGGATGGAGATGGAATTACTCTTGTGGAGATACTTGTAGGGCTCCTGCTCATGTCATAATTATACCGCTTTTCTGAGAACTGCCTCCCGGGAGTGATGGGCCCCTGGGAGATGGTTTTATACTCTGTGACTCCATCCTTTGTCCATCATCTCCTTGACCTGGGATAGACGTCTGAGTCAGGCTGAAGCAATCAGTTTCTGCCTGTTTTATGTAGAGGCATGTGGGTCGAGGGAATTGAAGCAGTGTCTTCAGTAACTGGACCTATAACAACATGTAAACTCGGGATGGTTGTCCCTGGACTGATCGAGAGGGCCCAGAAATGGAGAAAGCAGATGTATGAGGAGAAGAAGAAGGCGTGGAGGGAGCCAGGAGATTACACAGAGCACTGAAACCTTTGTTTTCAGGAGACCAGTCCACTTTGTGGCCCAGAAGCGTTCCAAACTTTGTTATCGTAAGATATCAGAAATTATTCCTTATATTCTTTCTATTAAATACCCCACCCCCTTTTGCGTAGACTAGCTTAATTTCGCTTTTATAACTAGCTTCGAAAGAGTTCTAACTAATGAGCCTATCGGCACTGTTCTCAACATGAAGCTTCCAGATCCTCTGGTCCTTTCTTCTCAGTTTCTTCATTGTGCAGGCTGCTAATATTTCTGCTCCTGAACTAGCTTTACAAACATGTTGCTCACATGGCCTGCTTCCGCTTTGAGTAGGTAACACATTACACTGGACACTGAGGCTAACAGATGGAATGCAAATGATCTCATCTCTCTTTAGCTGTGGCCAAGCATGGACAGGGTGCCAAGTCGTGTCAAACAGGGTGTCCTTCCTTGCACACCTCGCACACTGAGCAACACCCGCATGCCTGGCCTCTCAGCAGACACACAGCTCCTCCGTCCTGTCCAGTGTGGATATTATAAAATGATAGTAATGATGCACATACCCAACTTTCAGACCTCTCTTCATGTGAAGGGGTAGTGCAGAGTTTTACGCTAGCATACAAATTTTCATACCTCCTCCCCCATTTTCATAACTTTAGTGTCACTAGCTAACAGTTATTAAGGTTTTACTGTGTGTTAAGCACTGCACTATACTCTGTATAGATTTTTCCATTTATTTATACAAAGAGAAAATTAATTTTCTTAGGCCAGCTTAGTTTGGCTTTTGTAACTTGAAGTCAAAGAATTCTAATTAATGAGCCTATAAGCTTTTTTCTTATGATCCAAGAACATTGGTGATCATATTTAGCCTATAGGCCTCCAGCGTCTCCTCTGATAGTTTTTCTCATTTAATAGGTGACTGTTACATAGAGTGGGACCAAGAATAAAAATTAACTGTTACATAGAGTGGGACCTTGCAAAAATAAGGAGCCCAGACTCAGTAACCTTCTGACTAACTTTACACACCCACCTAAATCACCACATTGTACCGTTTCCTATTATTTCACTCACTGGATTTTATTGTAATGGGGTTTTATACCATTAAACTGTGAACTTTTTGAGGGCAAACCCCATGCCTCATTCCTTTTATTGAATGCAGGTGTGAATGAATGCATTTTTGAGATAACAAACATAACAGTGATTAAAATCATATTTTAGTGAAAGTGATAAAATGATTTTAGTCCCATTTATTCCTCTCACAAAAATGGCCTTGAACTTCCCAAGTCTTAGTTCTTTACTTACACAACAATGTTCCATGTTCCTACTTTGGGTCATTATAGATACCATCTGGAATGCTTTTGAATTCAGTTCAGAAATTACACATTATAAACATAGGAGAATAAAATATTGTTTGAGAACTTGAATATGTATATCAGGCAAGTTCATCTGAATTTGAAAGAAATACAAAAGTCGGCCTATATTGAAAAGGAATATGTTCTCTTTGAAGCTGTAGCAGAATAGCAGAATCTGTGCCCCATGGTCTCAACATAGAATTTGAAAACATAAAATATGAGTATTGAAAGTAGCTATTTCTGTGTAATATGAGTATATTATTCAGAAGAGGGGGAAAAGTAAACAATGCTGACTCTAGATTTGCCGCACCTGCTGGGAACAAGTTGTACCCATCCCCCACGTGCCCATGCCCTTCATCCCTCCCCCTGCACTTAAGCCTATGGTCTCTAAAGACGGTCTCTCACCATGGCTGCTCCTCAACACACAACTTACTCACTAACTTATTTTCATCTTAAATTTTGACTGATGTGCTTTTAGGTCATAGTGTTTCTTACTTCAGAGAGTAAAGGCATTTCAGCTTGCTTTTTCCAGGGAGCATAAGGCTTTACCCCAAACGAAATATCCTCTCTCTGGCAGGCTCGGGCACTATGACTGGCTGTCAGGAAGAGAGCCAAGGGTTTGGATTTCTAGCCCCTTCTAATTAGAGCTGAATGAAGGGAACTCTTTCGTTCTCATCTGAGTCTGACTCTGAATATTCTGCACTCTTCTTTCTTCTACAAGCAGCCTGAACTTAGGAGCTGTGACTCCTCCAGCTCCACTCACAAGGCCAGGACAGCACACATTCTTTTCAGATTTCCCACATTTGTCCCAACTCAACTCTTACAATGTTTGTATCCCCAGAGGCCTGATAAGATCAGTAGTAAATATTTGTATTTTCAGATTTTATTTAAAATTTCTCTAATTTCCCAGCTTGATTCTTTTCTAATGTCAGGCAACATGCATGTAACTAAATGAGAACTGGCATCAACCACAATCAACATGCTCTTCAGAGCTGGTGCTTCATTATGACACTTGTCAATTGATGTCAAATAGCTCTTTTGCAAGGGCACAGTTCTGGGTCAGGCTGCCCAGCATAAACTGTAGGCTCTCTATATTTTTATTTCTCCTCGTCTGTCAGTTGCTTTCTCGTATACTACAAGTGAGCTTACATTTCTCCTGTATTATACCACTCCTCCCTCTTCCCTGGCCTCCTTAGATACTGTCTAAACTTCTTAACTCCTTTAATGATGAGCTCCTCAATTTACTGCAATAAAAATTCTGCTCACGTCACACCACTGAAATCACTCAAGGATAACCATGGTGTCTCCATCCATGGAGATCGCAAGTTCTATCATCCTGAAACGGTCTGTTATGGACTGAATGGTTGTGCTGCCCTTAAATTCATGTGTTGACATCTTAACCCCTCAACATGATGGTATTAGGAGGTGGAGCCTTTGGGAGGTGATTACGGTTAGATGGCAGCTGTCTGCAACCCAAATGGGAGAGGTCTTACTGGAACTCAGCCATAATGAAACCCTGATCTTGGACTCTCAGCCTCCAGAACTGTGAAATGACAGATGTTCGTCTTTTAAGCCTCCAGTTTGTGGGATTTTCCTATGGCAACAGAGTGGATTAAAATAGTCTCTTGCTTGGTTTCCTTGATAATGCAAAATTTATCTGTCCCCCCCTCCCTTTTTATTATGTGTTGTTTATTGCTTTCAGTTTTTCCTTATTTATCTTCTCTCTTACATGTAAGTAAGTGTTTCTTAATGTTCTTCCTCTGACTTTCTTCTATTCTCATATCACAATCACTCTTTTGGCCACTGACATTGACAATTAATCCTCAAATCTAGAGCTCTGGCTCAGACCTGCATCTTAAGCTCCTGACTTAAATTGTTAGATAATCTTATAGATGCCTCTGTTTGAATTACTGTTACAGGATTTTTGATTGGTTAAGTCTGAGACCCAACTTAGCAACATTTCCCCATTCCTGTATTCCCTATCAGTTTTCGTGGTAGATGTACTTTTCTACTACCAACTGCTACATGGTAGTTGCAGCTGAAATTATGAGAGGTGTTCAAACAATAATTTCTATTGTTCATGCCTTTCTTCCTCTCCCCAAATCAATATTTCAGTTCTAATGACTTAAGCTCAGAAAACGTCTTCCTATGCATGCCTTGGATTTGACTTTTCTTTCTTTGCTCTCATTTAAACCTCTTATTTTTAACCTGTCCTCTGGATTATTGTAGCACTCTCTTAACTAGTCTGTCTACAGTCGATCTATTCCCATAAAGCTCACACATGATCATAAAATTTCACAAAAGTCATTAATGCATCTTGTGGTCTCCATAATAAATATCCAAATTTCTTCTTAGAACATTGATCACTATCTGTAATCTGTCCTGTTTCTGTATTTACAAATTTTCCCACACTACACCTCTCCATGTACTTTACTCAACAGATCCCACATTTCAAACCAAAAGTACACTAACATTTCTGAATTCTTTGCTTATATTATTTTCTGCATGTGAAATGGTCTCACCATAGCACATTTTCTCTGTTGAAAAGCATCCTTTATGGTTAAGTTCAAATGCCACTTTTATACTTTTATGAAGAAGTCTTTCCTCATCTTTCCATAGACTCCACTTCATTTAGCTGGGCTGAATGTCTTTCTTCCCTGAACACACAAAATGCTATACTGGTCCTCTATTATGGTACTTAACCCAGCATATTTAGTTGTATTTTTTAGTGTTTTCCTTACTATATTGCAAGACTGGTGCAGTCTGTGCCCATCTCTTAAATCTTTTTTTATCCTAAATATTAACTAGCACCATACCAAGCACCTAAGTGCTTTTATGAAGCATACGTTACTGTTTACTCACTTGTTGATTAAATAAGTGGATAATATACAGTATATCCACCATAAATGTTGCTCTCAAGTAGTAAAATTCTATGATAAGTACTTCCATAATATCTTCTGAAAGTTACTATAAAACCAAGTGAAGAATCACAATGACTTTTAAAGCTATTTATTATATGGTTAAGGGAAAAATATTTTAAAATGACAGATTTTCTCATTTACAAGCTAGAAGAGTGAATGAGTTCTTTTAGTGAAAGAGAACATGTTATCTCTATTTGATTTTGATGTCTTCTGGCTAACAGCCGTCGTTCCTTTCGTAATAAAGGAGGAAAGATTAGAGCATACACACTAATGCTGCAGGATTCTTTACCTTTTCTTATGGACAAAACAATATGTTTTTAGCAGATCAAGAGGAAGATGTCCTCAGAGCATCATTCCACTTGTATTTCACTTAGAGCTTTTGCCCTCATTAAAAGCATATATACAGATGCTTAAGAAATAATCACAAGAACATATCAATACACTATTCACTTAGAAGCCTATGCTTTAAAATTACCTCCTTGCATCAATCTAATGCATTTTTCTGGTGATTATCATTGTTTTTAGTTTTGTTTGCAATTACACACCCCAAAAAAGTCACAGGAGTGTGTTGTCACATTTAAGCTCCATGTGCCCTCAAACTATTTGGCACTCGTTGAGGTTATTTATTCAAAAAATGACTAGAAATGTTAGTTTGACATTTAGCCATTGATATAATTATTTTTTTTAAATAAAGCATGTCATTTACATAATGTTTTAAGCTTTTAGTTGCATAATGCTAATTCATTTTGCTTTAAAAGGAAGTGACAAGTAACTCAGACCTAAATAACTTAATTACTCATATCTATGGATTTCTATGTTTCCTCTCCTGCCAAGAAAGAGAATTTTACCAATATCTTTATATTAAGTTAGGGCCTGAATATGTTCCCATTCAAATACATTAATAGCCTAAGATATTAGCCTGGTCAAAGATAATTATATTATTCAGTTGATCTTCCGGGACAGGATTATGCCTAGTAGGATGTCTAACTATAAGCAATTTAAGTAATCCAAACACCCAATGTATTGATTAAACTCCTCCTAAATTTTATTTCAGAAAACATAAAGGCAAGTGCCCAAACCTTTGATTGTGTCAGATATATGGGTGTGAACAAAACAACAAATTGAAGTAAACTTTGCAAAAACAGACACACAACATCAGCCATTCCCTCTATCTCAGAAACAGCCTGGTATGAATATAGTCAGACTTGCAACTCTTCAGAATAATATCAAAAAAGATAGACCAGTTGGAAGCTCTTCATTACAGCATCTGTTCTGTGTTTATAGCTACATATGCAGACTGCTGAACACCCACAGTGCACCATAAACGTAGGGATTACACATCCAGAATGGCAATACACTCATTGGGTGATGTGTTCCCTAGAGTTTTCAGCCCCTTGCTTCAGTTGGCAAAACTCTGCTAGATTTTTATTGCTGTAGAAAATATTAGATTGTTTGTGATTTTTGCAACTGTGGAGACAAACCAGGAAATCATAAACCAGCAATAAAAAGGTAAAAACAGGCCCTGAGATTATTGTTATATTTTAAAAGTACAGTCTCATAGAAAGTTACAAGAGAAGTAACAGCAGAGTAAGTGAGAAAAAATGAGTAAATAAATGGTCACTTTCCTTGGAAATTTAACCTCAAATACCCTCTGTGGGTCAGCTCAGCTGTGTGATACCCTTTAGAGGAGCTACCAATTGTACAAAGAAAGCTGCATATTAGAATTACTGATTAGAAGTATTATTTCTTATTGTCAGAATCTAATAACATGTAATAAATAAAATATAGCCAATAGTTGAGCAATGAATTGAGTGCTGAAAGCAGTGCTTCCTAGACAACCAGCCCGATTTAGACCAAGGTGATTTTTCTCTCTAAAGCGTGATTCCAATGAAATTAATTTCTAAATTCATAATAATGCTGGGAATATTCTCCACTCCTAATGAAAGCAGTTCCAGGTGTGAGAAGGTAATCAGAATAAGCACAATACCTGGGGACTGAGTACATGGTAAGCTAACTTCACTTTATCCCAACAGTGAAGCAACGTGTACTAACGATTAGTCACTGCTCTCTTGGACAGGTGCCCATATCTGTCTCTCACAGAATCACTGAGAGAGCTGTCAAAATGCATAATCCTGAGTACCAACAAAAGATATCTTGATTACATAGGTTCCTTCTTTCAATTAAATGGTTAGAAGAACAGTTTTCAGAAATGACTCATGACCAAAAATCATAAGAGAACTTCTGAAGAACTGCAATGAAGGCAGTTAGAAAACATGGAGCTGACTAACGGTAGACGGTGGAAGGGAACACTCAAAAAGCCATATGGGCTGCAACAGAAGTCTCTCAGTCTTCACCAACATTTGGGTTTAAAGTGTTTTCTCCCTTCTTTTCATTTGTTTCCCTCTCATTCCTTCCATCTAAATGATAATTGTCATGATGCCATTGTACATCTGGACTCTGTAGCTATGTTTTGTTTGTTTTTTTTTCATTTCATGACACTGTTGTTTTGCTTTCATGCTCACTGGAACTGAGGGGATGTTGGTTAGAATGAAAAATCAGGGCAAGGGAAGAAAACAAATTCGTGGCTTTAATAATCAGAATTTCATGAAGAAGTAGATGTAATGACTTCATCCTTAACACTGAAAAAAATTAGGGATGCTTTGTTTGAAGTAATAATAAAACTTGATGGACTTCAAAAATATTTATTTCCTAGAGACTCCCTCTTCTGAGCCTCAAACCAATTATATGGTTTCTGTAAAAGAGACCCATGGTGCTGCTTTGCAAGCAAAGATATAAAACCCAGAAATTTAAGGCATGTAGATTTTTTGACATATGTTATGATGAGAAATTTCATGCCAGTTAAGGCCTATGCAAAGAATAGCTAACCAAACGGAATTTACTTAAGAGTCACACAAATTCACAGTGGTTTGGTGTCCTCCCTTAACAAAAAGGGAAAAATAACACCCATTTCTCTTACCTTGCTGACTTCTTCAAGTGCACAGAATAGTTCTAAAACAATTACATAACTATTACTATTAAAAGCCTTCACTTTCATAGGATTGTTTCAAAAAGTAAAATTAATACTGCTACTGGGGGAAATAGCTTCATTTTTGGAAAATTAAATTACTGTTAGAACGTTAAGCATGCATGTTATTTTAAATGTTGTAAATGTGACATGAAATCTGTTTTCATGGGTCTCAGAATGAGATGACACATGCAAATTTTAGCATATGCTTCCCTGTAAAACAGAGTCAGGAAAAAGACAGGAATGTGTGTATTATAGAAACTGCTCAGAAAAATTACCAAAATAGAAATAAGCTGGACTTTGATGTTCACACTGACTCTCAAGTTTGAGCTCTTTACCTTAATCTGGTTTCCTGTTTCATTTGGTGCTTGATGGCTAGAAATCATTCTGGTCATAACCTTGTAGTAGAGATAGGTCAATTCATGTGTAGCATTATGAAGTTTACAGTACACATAAAATAAAGAAGAGGTGCCTGGTAAGACAGTTGCATAAAGAACTTATTTCAGGATATATTTGGTGCTTAACTAAACTCAAAATTTGAAATAGGCCAGTTCCCTCAGGTGCTAAATTTCTTCCCTCTCCATCCCAGGTGAGTAATGGTATGGCTCAAAAGTGATAAAAAAGTAAATCAGAAACTATCTCAACCATAATCTAAACTAGAAATTAGAACTAGAGATTGCATCTCTGCCCAGACCCGAGAGATATACTGATATTCCACAGAAGAAGGACCCATGCAAAAGGAAAACATTAGGGGCAGATCAGAAGCTGTAGATTCCAGGTAAGAGTGAATATGCGCTCAGCTGGTTGTTGCTTCACACTCCTTGCTCTTTCAAAGAAATAAAAACACTGAAGACCCTTAGTACTAACACATTCCTACTGCAACAGAATGTGAGATTTGGGGGGAAAAAAAGAAAAGATTGAGAAAGGACATGGAAAACATTGGGGAAATGGAAGAACATGCTTTAGTCAAATACAAGAAAATAGAAAGAGAGAGGGAGAGACAGAGAGAGAAATAGAAAAGGCAAACCCAGGCCAGACAACTCACTTGGCATTCCCTGCCCCTGGTTTCTTTCTTCGGAAAATGCTGAGTAAAGTGTTGGAGCGGCAGGGCAGCTTGCCATCACCAACGTGCATGCGGACCACGTCCGAGGTGGTGAAGGCACTGCGGACATTCCTCTCGGGTTTGGCAATAATGATGTACATCTTGGGGGTGAACATGCACCCCAGGGCCACCGTTACACTGAGGCTCACTGCAAAGCAGGTAGTAATGATCTTGTAGTTGCTCCCAAAGTAAATGGGCACGAAAGCCAGCCAGATGATGCAGGTGGTGTACATGGTGAAGGCAATGTATTTGGCCTCATTGAAGTTGGCGGGCACATTGCGGGTCTTGAAGGCATAGTAGGTACAGCTCATGATGAGGAGCCCATTGTAGCCCAAAGGGGCCACCACCCCCAGGTTGCTGGTATTGCAGATAAGGTAGACTTCTTTGATGCTCGGGTAGGACAGGATGGGCATGGGGGGCTCCATGATGATCAGGGTTATCACCAAGGTTAGCTGCACGCTGATCAGAATTGAGGCAATGATCACCTGGGCCCAGGCACTCATAAACCTGGGCTTCCGGGTACAGATCTTCTTCTTGCTGCCAGCCAAGATGCGTGCGATGCGGTTGGTTTTGGTCACTAAAGCGGAGTAGCACATGGCAGAAGAGAGGCCGACCAGGAGGCGCTGCAGGTAGCAGGAAGTGGTGGTGGGCTTGGCAATCAGGGTGAAAGGACACACGTAACCAAGGAAGATGCCAGCTAGGATGATGTAGCAGAGCTCCCGGCTGGAGGATTTGACCACAGGTGTATCTCGGTATAGTACGAAGATCAGGGTGACAAACAAGGTAACAAGGATGCCCGAGCAGGAAAAGGCGATGGCTATGATGGACTCGATGTTGCTCCACTCAAGATAACGCACAGGGATGGGTTCACATCCTGTGATGAGAAAGATAGTTTTAAAATGAATCCAAGATTTTGCTGATCAGTAACAACAGTGCTTACTAGTTGCAGGGGCATAGCTATATTCACAGCTTCCATGATGTATGGTGTTTTTGTTCCTTTTTTAAAAATGCCTCCTTATCACACAAATAAAGATATACCATTGTTTTCTCTGGACAGTCATGCTCCCAAATCTAATCTCATCGCAAGCCTAATGTGACATACTTAAGCCTATAAAAATAGTCTTTTCTTAAAGTGTTATAAGTGGATGCTGCTTTGCGGATGGAACTCAGTTCTACACTTTCAGAAAATGAAAGGGGAAAATGGAAACTAAACTGCGGTTCCATGGAAAGTTAGACGGTCACAATGTAACAGAATAAGTTAATAAGAAATAAACCAACACATTCTTTATTTTTAAGTAGCTATTGTTCAGAGTCAAATCCAGCTCATAGACACAAGTCCAGCTCATTAGAAAAGCATTTTCTTTCTTTCTTGCCAGCCCGAAAGCTGTTTTAAGCATAAATTTCATTTGAATTCCTTAGAAGAATCTGTTTTCTCTTATTTACCGCATATTATATTACTCACTTTAAGTTACTTACTTTGTATTAGTGTCTCACCCCTTTAGTAATGTATGATCTGTATGTGGCATCTGAGGACCTTTGACTTATCAGCCTGTAATGGACGTACTAAGGAAGGATGAAACCTCCCTCACCCACCTCTTGAAAGGAAAGACAGCCCTGTTTCTAAATGCCTGGCTTATCTTTTCCTTCCAGAATAAAGTCTGTTTTGTATTTCACAGAGAGAAAAACATTTGTCAAGTCTTGGCAAAAACCCTTTCACACGGTTTTGTGTTTGGTCTGGGCCGTTATTTCCCGAATTGTGAGAATAAAAACATATATTTCCATAAATTTAGGAAAAGATTCATTGTTCTAAAGCCATGAGAGCAAGGAACCACCAGAACCTGTTTCAAATCTGTTCAGTCATTCAACAAGCGCTGCCGTCAGTGAACACAGCTTTTGCATGTTAACCAGTCAGTGTCAGTCTTGGCTTCTGATAATCACTCAATCAGGAACAGCCTCATTTTAACACATAACTGTCGACCACTCACAAGTACATGCTCCTGGCTGACCAGAGTGGCCTCCCTCTTTTGTGTGTCAGGCGTTTGTTTGTATCAAAGTCTCAGCTTTTCCTGGAAGAACTCCTTCCAAAATAAGTCACATTTTAACTCTAAATCTTTCTGTTTCCTTGATAAAGTTTAGAAAGATGATTTGATAGAATAATAATGACCATTTTGGGGGATACAAGCAATAAATTAAAATATTTAAGAACAGCTTGGAGAAGGAAATGGCAACCCACTCCAGTATTCTTGCCTGGGAAATCTCATGGACAGAGGAGCCTGGTGGGCTACAGTCCATGGGGCCGCGAAAGAGTCAGACGCGACTTAGTGACTAAGCAACAACAGTAGGCAAATTAGGAGATAAAATGCTTAATAGTCAATACAGTAAGCCCCCTACATATGAACACGTTCTGAGAGCATGTTTGTAAGTTCAATTCGTTCATAAGTCTAATAAAGTTAGCCTAGGTACCCAACCATCATAATCGGCTATATACCACTGCTTTTACACTTGCTTCTGGACATCCTGGCCTTGAAATAAAGATACTATACTACTGTACTGTATACAATACTGTACAGTACAGTACACAAAAGCACAGCCGCTTGTGCCGGATGTACTCTGTGACAGTGCATGCCAAACACCAGAACTAACTTACACGATTAGACACGTGAACACACGTTCACATCTTTGAAGGTTCAAAACTTGAAGGTTGGTATGTAGGGGACTTACTGTATTCAGCTCTTTTAATTGGCATTCTGAGGCTGCTAACTAAAATTCAAATTCCAACGGAATCTATGTCAACGCCTTTGTAACATTCTGAAAGCTACTCTCTTTGCATTTCTCTTTTTGTATGCAACCTGGTTTTATAAATGAGATATTCTATCTTTAGAGTTTTTATTAGCAAAGTATATTGCACTTAAAATTTTTAGAACACAAGTCAGATCCACTGAAGTCGAATGAAAACCCTGGTCTAGAGCCAAATTGAGAGATATAATTAATGATTTTCCTAAACTTCAGGGGCACAGGCAAAATATTTTGGGCAGAATTCAGGATTTTCATTAGACACTTATTGTCCTGAACTGCAGATATGTACCAATTAACTCAATTAATTGTTAGCCTCATGTGGCAAAATATTTTTAAAGGAGTGGATTAGAAAAGGGAAGATTTAAATAACTCAGTGGTGTAAAATTTTAAAATAGAAAATATATTACATAAGAAAATTTCAGAAGTTTTTCTTTCACTAAAAGATTCAAAACAAAGATGAAAGATAGATTTTAGGAAACCAGCAAACAATTTGGGGTAGATTCAAAACTGACATAACAAGGACTATATCCTCTGTGCAAATGAGCTCAGATCTGAATTAGGAGAATCAAACATAAAATGAAATGTTAAAATTAAAAATTACCAAGTCACAAAATATCTAACATTTGATCAGACATTTTCAGATAGACTTTAAAAGTAAATAAGCTGGAAATCAATATAATACATTTGAATCAGTTCTAATGAGGTGGATGAAACTGGAGCCGATTATCCAGAGTGAAGTAAGCCAGAAAGAAAAACACCAATACAGTATACTAACACATATTTATGGAATTTAGAAAGATGGTAATGATAACCCTGTATGTGAGACAGCAAAAGAGACACAGATATATAGAACAGTCTTTTGGACTCTGTGGGAGAGGGAGAGGGTAAGATGATTTGGGAGAATGGCATTGAAACATGTATAATATCATATAAGAAATGAATCGCCAGTCTAGGTTTGATGCAGGATACAGGATGCTTGGAGCTGGTGCACTGGGATGACCCAGAGAGATGGTATGGGGAGGGAGGTAGGGGGGAGTTCAGGATTGGGAACACGTGTACACCCATGGTGGATTCATGTTGATGTATGGCAAAACCAATACAGTATTGTAAAGTAAAATAAAGTAAAAAAAAAAAAAAAGGATCCTTAGTTAAAACAATTAAAAGGGCCTCTATTCTTTGTGATTTGGGAAGCTATAGAGAAGAAAAGGGCTTCCCAGGTGGCACTAATGGTAAAGACCTGGCTTGCCAGTGCAGGAGATGTAGAGTTGTGAGTTCCATCCCTGGTTTGGGAAGATACCCTGGAGGAAGGCGTGGCAACCTACGCCAGTATTTTTGCCTGCAGAATCCCATGAACAGAGGAGCCTGGCAGGCTACTGTCCATAGGGTTGCAGAGAATTGGACACGACTGAAGTGACTTAGCATGTAGCATGCAGATAAGAAAGCATACAGTTATCACAAATAAAGGTGTCATTTAAAGAATCATCACCCTGACCTAGAGCCTGTTATACAGAGCGAAGTAAGTCAAAAAGAGAAAAACAAATATCATATATTAATGCATATATATGCTTCCCTGGTGGCTCAGTGGTAAAGAATCTACTTGCCAAGCAGGAGACCTGGGTTCAGTCCCTGGGTAGAGAAGATTTCCTGGAGAGGGCAATGGCAACCCACTTCAGTATTCTTCTCTGGGAAATTCCATAGACAGAAGAGCCTTGTGGGCTACAAGCCATGGGGGTCTCAAAGAAGTTAGACATGACTTAGTGACTAAACAACAACAATGTATATATATAGGGAATCTAGAAAAATGGTACTGATGAACATATTTGCAGGGCAGAAATAGAGATACAGACATAGAGAAGAGATTTGTGGACACAGCAGGGGAAGGAGAGGAGGGAACCAATTGAGGGAGTAACATTGAAACATATACATCACCACGTGTAAAACAGATAGTTAGTGGGAACCTGCTTATATAACAAAGGGAGCCCAGCCCAGTGCTCTGTGATGCGTAGAGGGCTGGGAGGGAGGCTCCAGAGGGAGAAGACACATGTATACATACGGATGATTCACAATGCTATGATGAAGAAACCAACACAACATTGTAAAACAATTAACCTCCAATTAAAAAAAAAAAAAAGAATCATCACCTCATATTAGTAAAACTCAGGACAACTGCCTAAAATCTGTCTAATGACTTAACTCTGGGGAAGACACTGGCACCCACGAAGTCCCTGTCTGTCCTCTGAGGTCCCAGAAGAAATAATATTTCTTTGTTATTGATATAGATGCCTTTAATGTCTACCAGTAATTTCACTATTAATAGAACATCAAATACCTTGGTTTAATAAAATAGTGAAAATCTTATGCACCAACACATAACTGGGACTTTGAGACTATTATCATAAGAATACATTATTCTTGGTGACACAAAAACCCACAATTCTAATATGTAGGGTTTACTGTCAGACAAGATGTGCTACAGTTCTTGCACATGGTCAAGTTA
Organism: Connochaetes taurinus; assembly: GCA_006408615.1. Classification (NCBI taxonomy): domain Eukaryota; kingdom Metazoa; phylum Chordata; class Mammalia; order Artiodactyla; family Bovidae; genus Connochaetes; species Connochaetes taurinus. The sequence continues at coordinate 96,341 of SJXO01004969.1, forward strand.
TAGTTGACTTAATCATGAAAATACCTGTTCAGTTCAGTTCAGTCGTTCAGTCATGTCCGACTCTTTGTGACCCCATGAATTGCAGCATGCCAGGCCTCCCAGTCCATCACCAACTCCCCATTCACCCAAATTCATGTGCATTGAGTCGGTGATGCCATCCAGCCATCTCATCCTCTGTCGTCCCCTTCTCCTCCTGACCCCAATCCCTCCCAGCATAAGGGTCTTTTCTAATGAGTCAGCTCTTCACATGAGGTGGCCAAAGTATTGGAGTTTCAGCCTCAGCATCAGTCCTTCCAATGAACACCCAGGATTGGTCCCCTTTAGGATGGAATGGCTGGATCTCCCAGCAGTCCAAGGGACTCCCAAGTGTCTTCTCCAACACCACAGTTCAAAAACATCAATTCTTCGGCACTCAGCCTTCTTCACAGTCCAACTCTCACATCCATACATGACCACTGGAAAAACAATAGCCTTGACTAGAGGGACCTTTGTTGATAAAGTAATGTCTCTGCTTTCTCATATGCTATCTAGGTTGGTTGTAACTTTCCTTCCAAGGAGTAAACGTCCTTTAATTTCATGGCTGCAATCACCATCTGCAGTGATTTTGGAGCCCAGAAAAATAAAGTCAGCTACTGTTTCCACTGTTTCCCCATCTATTTCCTGTGAAGTGATGGGACCAGATGCTGTGATGTTAGTTGTGTGAATGTTAAGTTTTAAGCCAACTTTTTCACTCTCCTCTTTCACTTTCATCAAGAGGTTCATCAAGAACTAAAGTTCTCTTCACTTTCTGCCATAAGGGTGGTATCATCTGCATATCTGAGATTATTGAGATTTCTCTCAGTAATCTTGATTCCAGCTTGTGCTTCTTCCAGCCCAGCGTTTCTCATGATGTACTCTGCATAGAAGTTAAATAAGCAGGGTGACAATATACAACCTTCACGTACTCCTTTTCCTATTTGGAACCAGTCTGTTGTTCCATGTCCAGTTCTAACTGTTGCTTCCTGACCTGCATATAGGTTTCTCAAGAGGCAGGTCAGGTGGTCTGGTATTCCCATCTCTTTCAGAATTTTCCACAGTTTCTTGTGATCCACACAGTCAAAGGCTTTGACATAGTCAATAAAGCAGAAAGAGATGTTTTTCTGGAACTCTTTTGCTTTTTCCATGATCCAGCGGATGTTGATCTCTGGTTCCTCTGCCTTTCCTAAAACCAGCTTGAACAAATACCTTTACTATGTATAATCAAAGACATTATCCAAGTAATGCCTTGTGTCCTAGAATTCCTATGGAGAAAACACTGCACAGAAATAGGAAGATGAATTGAAACAGAGCACATAAGCATGCAGATTATCAGAAATATCTAGATCACCACAAATGTTTCATTTTGGTATATTTATGAAAATGCTACACCATGATCTAGATGTATTAACAGTATGAAAGAAAGAAAAGTGAAAGTGAAAAAGTGAAATGTTCGTCTCTCAGTCAAGTCCAGCTCCTTGCAGACCCTGTGGACTGTAACCGCCAGGCTCCTCTGTCTATGGAATTCTCCAGGCAAGAATACTAGAGTGGGTTGCCATTCCCTTCTTCAAGGGTTCGTCCCAACCCAGGGATCAAACCCAGACTTCCTGCACTGCAGGCAGATTCTTTACCTTCTGAGACACTGAATAAATGAAATTAACAGTATGGCAATATCAAATAATTATTGTTCATTGTGGTAGGTAGCTTTTAAGATGACTCAGACTGATCCCCACATCCTGGGATTCATGTCTATATGAACTTGAGTGTGAACTAGGCCTATGACTTGCTTCTTTTCTATAGAATATAGCAAAGTTGATAGGATGTCTCTCCCATGATTAAGCTATGTAAGATGACAATCTTCATCTTGTAGCAGACTCTCTTGCTGGCTCTGATGAAACAACTCCTATTTTGCTAATGTCCACATGGCAAAGGACTGAGAGCAGTCCTCATCCCCAAACCCCAAAACAAACAAACAAAACTGAAGCCCTAAATTCAAGTCTTTGATGATTGTATTCTGCCAATAACTAGCTAAGGGAATTTGGAAGTGCACCCGTCCACAATCAAGCCTTCAGACTAGACGCCATCCATAGCTGATACTTCAATTTTTAGCTTTGTGAGAGATTATGAAGCAGAGAACTCAGCTAAACTGTGCCCATATTTCTGACCCACAGAAACTGTGAGATAATACATGTGTATCATTGTAAGCTACTAAGTTTGGAGGTAATTTCATTGGTAATTTCATTCCCTGACGCTGGGAGGGATTGGGGGCAGGAGGAGAAGGGGACGACAGAGGATGAGATGGCTGGATCACTGACTTGGTGGACGTGAGTCTGAGTGAACTCCGGGAGTTGGTGATGGACAGGGAGGCCTGGCATGCTGCAATTCATGGGGTCGCAAAGAGTGGAACACGACTGAGCAACTGAACTGAACTGAACTGAATGTGTTACACAGCAATAGATAACAAATTTACCTTTTAAAGCCAACCTCTTAATTTCATAGCCAATGCTTCGTCTCTTTGCCTAAGGATAGTTGCAGGCATAAACTAAGTTAGTCAAAATATCTTTAGGTTATGTACAAGGCCTTTAAGTCCTTGCACCACATGCAATAAATCCTTATTATTAACTGAAATTGTCTAACATTTTCTGCTAATTAGCTAGTTATGAACTGCTGCTAATTCTCCCCATATTACTATTCACTGACGTAATAAGTGAGCATAATTAAGCTCTATAACCAAAGGAGGAGAATCTCAAGATTGTGCTTATGTCATTCAAGGAGTGTCCTTGTCAAATAGAATTTTGAATACCCAGCACTAAATATTAAACCTTGTACCACATGCAATAAATCCTTATTATTAACTGAAATTGTCTAACATTTTCTGCTAATTAGCTAGTTATGAACTGCTGCTAATTCTCCCCATATTACTATTCACTGACGTAATAAGTGAGCATAATTAAGCTCTATAACCAAAGGAGGAGAATCTCAAGATTGTGCTTATGTCATTCAAGGAGTGTCCTTGTCAAATAGAATTTTGAATACCCAGCACTAAATATTAACATTGTTTCACCATGAGTCATACTAAAACTAAAAAGAAAACCACTAAGTTTAATACATGAGTAGTCCAGCCAGTATTATAAAATGCAATACTCTACCAAATACTCTACCACAATATAAATATTTTTAATATTTTGGCTTCTCTGTACCCTATCAAATTTTAAAAGAAAAGAGGCATATATTAAGCTAATAACTGGTATGATTTCAGAATAATCCATTTATTTAATACTATAAAGACACACTTTAAAAAGTCTTTAAATACTATAAAAACACATTTTAAGAAGTTTTCAGTTATTTTTAAAATAATAATATCCTGATGTGTTGATGTTATATAAAATAATTGCTAAATAATAAAATAATAGAAGTTCAGACCTGTAACATTAAAAAGGGTACTATAAAGGCTAATATTAGTACCGTAAAATATAATATAAATATTTTAGAGATGATTATACTATACCGACTACTCTGAGTCCTTACACAAGTCTCATATAAAACAATAATGAATAGTGTATATTAATGACAACAAAACAAGACAAACAAGTGCGTTACCTCACACATGTGGACAGGATGGATATTTTGCATAATAGAGAATTTCAAGAATTCAGTTATAGGAATACAAAATCTAGCCAGCAAAGAAATTCTTAAAAGAAATGCCAGATCTACAAGGATATTGTCTGGCAAAGCCAGAATGGCTGTCTGGCAGCACCACGCGAAGTGTCCAATAGACTCTAGATAAAATTCTGATGGAAAAAAAATTAAAGAATTCATTTCAGTAGAAACAAATTGGCCACAAAATTAAACACTAATGGGAAAACATTTCCAGGATGGCAGATGCAGCCAGTTCATGCTTCATTTGTAATTAAATTAATCTGGGAAAACTGTAAAGGTGGGGACACTGACTGACACAATTGTAAAAGAATCCTGTGAGTAACTCCAAATGCATTGCCTGCAGTTATCTTCTTCATTGGTTTATAAATATGTATTAGTTTAAACACTGTGAATATTTTCTAAAGCATTCCCATGTTGACAAACCACAACACTTATAATGTCTAAAATATGATCTTAGCAAGCATGTTCCAACTTATCAATGTAGGGATATGAAAACGTTTCATTGGAACATTTATCCATGAATTTAAGTTATATGAAGCCATCCTCATTCTCAAACTTTTGAACAAATAAAAGGGAACCTTAATACTGCTGGAGGTTGCATTCCTAAGTGATTTTAACCTGAGGATTTTCAGAGCACCTGAAGAAGCTGAAGTCTCATGGAAGCTAACGAGCTAATGTAACAACTTTGAAGCAACATGATCATTACACATGGTCTTCTGTGCAGGATTATCTTCATATTCCTACATGTATCATACTTTTTTTTGTATTCTCTTGCTTATTCATACTTTTCTTCTTGACTGATTAAAATCTATACAATTTTTGTCCTTAATGTTCTCCTTATCGGTAATAAGTATTTGTCTAAACCTAGGTTTTACTAGAGACAATCATACTCTAACTCAATAATCCAAGTACTATTGTTAACTACAGTATTAGGATAATCTTTGCATATGCAAATATTTTACAAATTCACATACTTGGAAAGATTCAGAAGACTCACAGAACATGCTCATGTAATGTCTTCATTCAAAGGCAAAAGGGAAATTACAGTGAGAGAAGGACAGTGCAGGTTAGCAGCCAGGGACTGAGAGGTGTCCAGGTACCCCCTGGAGGTTGGCTAACTCTCCTCCTTAAACCTCAAAACAGGACAAATAAGTGCATTACCTCACATATGTGGACATGATGGCTATTTTGTATAATTCTCTCAAGATATCAAAACTAGCACTTCTCAAATTTAAGATGGGCTCATTCCAACAAGGTCATGCTTTATCAGTGGATTGAGCTACAAAAATATGCACAATGAACATTAATTTTGAGACAGCACAAGATAGAAACTCTCACTGAAGTCTTTCATGGCCCTCAAGTTGTATAGCCAAGTCGGCCTGTCTAATAAAATATGCATCAGTAAATGAAGTAACGTTGGTTGTTGCTAGTGAAGTCTTAAACTTTAAACCACATATCATAAATCCTAGCCCCCTTAATGTAACCAGTTTAAAGTTTAAAACTCCACTGGCCTGGAGAAGGAGATGGCAACCCACTCCAGTATTCTTGCCTGGAGAATTCCATGAACAGAGAAGCCTGGCAGGCTACGGTCCATGGGGTTGCAAAGAGTTGGATACAACTGAGCAACTAACACATACACGGTAATGTAATCAGAAACTAAAGTCTGACACTCCGCCATCTCCATAGGTAATCAGTCTTCCAAGTCTAGCTGTAAGTTAAGCCTATCTTACCCGGTGTACTATACACAAATGAAGAAAACCACCCTTCTGGTAGAAGCCTAAGTATTCTTGTGTTGCAACAGTAAGCAGTTTGTCCTAACAATACCCCAAAGCAGTATACCTACCCCACCGTTCAGTCAGTTCAGTTTAGTCACTCGGTTGTGTCCGACTCTTTGCGACCCCATGAACCACAGCACGCCAGGCCTCCCAATCCATCACCAACTGCCAGAATGTACCCAAACCCATGTCCGTTGAGTTGGCTATCCAACCATCTCATCCTCTGTCGTCCCCCTTTCCTCCTGCCCTCAATCTTTCCCAGCATCAGGGTCTTTTCAAATGAGTCAGCTCTTTGCATCAGGTGGCCAAAGTATTGGAATTTCAGCTTCAGCATCAGTCCTTCCAATGAACACCCAGGACTGATCTCCTTTAGGATGGACTGGTTGGATCTCCTTGCTGTCCAAGGGACTCTCAATAGTCTTCTCCAACACCACAGTTCAGAAGCATCAATTCTTAGACGCTCAGCACCATTAAGATTGCTTTATCTCTCGTGAAGATCCTAGATTCTTTTTTTTCCATGTGAAAAGCAAGATTTTCAATGCCAATCCAAGACCACCCAAAACAGAATCACATAGGGGTTGGGACTGACAATTTACATTTTGAATAAGCTTCTTAAAAGTTATTTTTTCTTGTTTTTTTTCCCTTCTTTTTTTTTTTTTCTATTTTTAAAAACATCTTAAATTTGAGAAGGGCTAGCTTTGATATTTTGTGGGAATTAGACAAAATATTCATTGTCTATATATGTTATGTGATGCAATGTACTTTATTTATCCTGTTTCTTTTTTTAAAGAGAAGGGTTTCCCAACCTCCATTGTTTAGTAATTCCAAGAATAGAAGGAGTGGTGGTTAAATTCAATCAGTGGTTTAGAATGAGTGCCCTGAGCCTGCCTGGCACCCACAAGGAGAAGACTTTAATAGGAGTTGTGCATACTATATCTAAAGCGCTGAGAACTTAAGGACCTGGCAGTGTTCATGGTTGTTAGAGTTACCCCAGACAAGTCAGTTTCCTTCTAGCAGACTACGAATTGCTGAGCAAAATCCAAGAGAAGTGGTAATAACTATAATCTGAGGACAAGGGTTAATTTCTAATTTTCAAACTAAATATTGACTCATTTATAACATCCAAATGCATTAGAGGAGGTTAAAATTTAATATCTGAATTCTTTCCAATTAAGTAAAGACAAATATAGTATGAAACAAGAAACAAAGATAGGCCACAATTATTCCACCTAACGTGTGTTGGGACATTTAATAACATTTACAATACTGTTTCACAATTGCATAAGGCTTCATTGAAATGCTTTATCTGATATTATTGTGTTAATACAAATTACCTAAAAGGGGAAATTCTATTTATTATTCAATCTTTAAGCTCAAATGTCCGTTCTTCTTTCTCTTGCCAGGGAAAACATGATTGCTTTTTTCTCTGTATTCATATGAAATTTTGTACATAGTCCTATTCCAGGACTTATAATTGTCAGCTTACATGTCTTGTTTTATATGAAGTTTGTCTTCTAGGATATAAACCTTGTCTCATTCACCCATATCTCGCAATATCTCAAAAAAATATCTGGCACAAAGAAGGTGGTTGTGTATAATACAAAAGTAAATAAATAAGTAGATAACATGAGAGGTGGCTACAACTGTTAGGTAGGGGAAAATAGTTAAAAGTTAATTTTTATAACAGTGTTTTATATTTTTATTGTAAGCTTTAGGGTAGTCTGACTTTATGAGGAATTATTTTATACTATTTGACTTTTTAAAAGGAATAAGCAGCATTGGGTTTCTTATAATTGGTCCATGAATTGTTAAACTATTATCAAGTTGTATATCATGGCAGAAGAAATCTCTGTTTATGCACCATAAGAAGTAAAGTGTGAAATTTAAATGCTGAATTAAAATGTGCATTTTCCCAAGAAGAAAATATGAGAAGCTTATTAACAGCTTTAGAAGACACTTTCTCTAGGAAATATACTTTATTTTTCCCTTCATAGCCAAAAAGCAACATATCCTAATAAGAATAAAAACTCACTTGTTAACATACTTTTATTCATTAATTTTAGTCTTTGGAGCATATACGCAAAGTATCTAATAAAATGATTCTAAGCATATTTTTAACAAACTTCACCTTAAGTAAAAAGCAATATTTTCCAAAGAAGAATGATTTCTCATTTTAACTAAAGTTCAGTTCAAAAAATCCACCCATGAAAATAAAACACTTACTTAAAGGCAATGTATATACTCCCCTTAGTATTTTACTGATCTTTGTTTTTCTCTGCCTGTGAGTCTTCTCTTTTCACGGCTACTGCTATCATGGCAACAGTCAAACACACTGCCAGGAACTGCGCCCTTGCTCTGAGCCTGACATGGCACCCGTAAGTGACAAATCAGACCTCATTTTCCATTCATGTGAAAGAGTGGAAGGGATGCAGAAACAACAGGTGCCATTAAAACTAAGTATAAATGAGGATGAGAGATGCATATTCTGAAAGATCTTAAACATAAGAGTTGTGACATAATTTGGATATATGATCCAAATTTAGCCACTTGCCTGTTGTTACCAGATAAAGGCAGAATGGGCTGTTGCTTGGCTCAACTTTTTTGAATGTTGGTGATTTTTACATATATGATGGATGATAGTAGATTTACTTCTCTAGAAAGATAGTTGCATTAAAATTATAAGTTGCGTTTATAATTAAGGAGGGTTGTTTTAAGTTGTTGCTAATCCAGGATGGTCATTGCTTGGCAGACAATATATCCACAATGGAAGATCTCTAGGGGATAAAACATGTGACTTTGAGTTCCGTTATTATATTAGATCTTAAAAAAGTTTTTTTCTATTTTAATATTGGATAGAAGTTCTTTTCATGTACGAGAGAAGCTTCAGTTAAAGGGAAGCTGAGACAGCAGGAAAAGTCTGGAGAAGCTCCCAAAATGTAGACAAGAGGAAAACTTGTACCTCAAAGCCAGGACTTCTGACATTTAAGCTTATTCTTAGAAAGGGGCTAGTTTTGTCTTTGATTCTCTTTCTTGTCAGCTGCGGTCTCAGTCAAAAGGCAGAGACTACTGACTCTGAAGTCAAACCTAGTTTTCAAGCACAAGGGTGATCTAAGGAGACTACTTTCTCAAGATAAACAGGACAGGAAGCACACACTGAGTAAGGAGATCAGTTCGTGAAGATGTGAACCTGTGGGCGGGGTGGCTTGTGTCCAGAACAAGGTTGGAAAAGCTTCTTCAGATCAGTCCAATGCATGCAACCATGAGATAAATTCAGAGTGAAAGAAAGCGCTTTAGACCTGGAGACAAAAACCTCTAGATTCTCTAGGCGGCTTCTTCTAGTAACCATCTGTATTGACCTAGATGAACTTAGGTGAGTTCCTTCTCTTGAATTCTCTCAATAGAACAAACATTTATCAGGCAGCAATTACATATGTTCAAGGCACCAGGCTGTGAGCCAGAGTTTCCCAAGGGATGGGACAGGGACTAGAATCTGATGGGTCCCATCTCAAAATTAGTGAGTGGAGATCTCTGCAGATGAGTAATTCCTGGGTGATTTTTAGGCATATTTGAAGTTGAAAATCAGCTTTCAGCAAGAGAATTAAAAAACGGGTGAGACAGAGTTTGTACCTTCAAAAACATTCTAATTTCTTTTCATTTTAAAATGGCCTTTGTACCAGGTGATTGATAAAAGCTTTGATATTCAGTTTATTTTCTAACCGTATTAACATTTTACATGTCTCTTACTTTAAAATGTATAATTTTAATTATTGACTTTTTTCTACTCAGGCAGCCATTTTTGATGTCCTCTGAATAAGCCACACAATTTCTTAGTTTTAGAGTCTTCTTTGGGAAGAAGTGAAAAAGTAAACAGCCCTTTGAATCTTACCCTAATGATTTGCAACAGCACACAGGGAAGCATGGGGTCAGCAGTCAGTGAACTAGGACCTGCTTCTAAGTAGTTATGACCCTGGGCACACAAGTATGCCTCTCCAGGCCTTAGCTTTCATGTTCTAAAATGAAGGATTGTGTTATTCAGATGATAAAAGTCTCTATGAACTCAAAGTTTCTATGGTTCTCTCACTCTTAAAAGTTGTGAACAACATCTGTGACACATGTGTCATCTGTAAGCTCATATCAGAGTTTTTGGAAATCAAAACTCATATGTACATACTAAGTCGCTTCAGTCATTTTCAGCTCTGTGGGACACTATGGACTGTAGCCTGCCAGGCTCTTCTGTCCCTGTGATTCTCCAGGCAAGAATACTGGAGTGGGTTGCCATTTCCTCCTCCAGGGGCTCTTCCTATCCCAGGGATTGAACCTGTGTCTTCTGTCTCTTGCATTGGTAGGCAGGTTCTTTACCACTAGAGCCATCTGGGAAGCCCCAAAACTCACATACCTGAGCATTACTATTGGGAAGCTTATAAACTTGGGTAATCCATCCCCAGGAATCCCACTGATTTTACGAGTAAATCATCTCCTGCATTCATTTATTCCTCTTTACTCCCATATAGCTGCTCTGTTCACACTCTTTGAAATTACTCATTTGGGCCAACACAGTAGCTTCCTCACTTCTCTGTTTTCAGTTTAGGCTCACTATCCTTGTCCACACTGCCTTCATGGTTATCTTTCCGAGACACCAATATCATGACATTATTCACCACTTTAAATGCTTCTGTGGTTCTCCTATGCTTAAAGCCAAAATCCAAACATTTAGAATAAGTTCTTACAGAAGTTCCTTACCATTTGCTTCCAGTGTCCTCATCCGATCTCATTTCTGACCATCTCTCTCCCAGGCCCTTGTATTTACCAAACAACCTCATATAGTTCCATGGTTTTCCCCAAATGTACTACATGCGTTCATGTTTCCCATGTTCTACTTTCTATCTGGATTTTTTTTTAAAATCTCTGTGTCTGCCTAACAAACTTCACAACTACTGTAAAATTTGTCAGGCAGATAAGGAGATGAAAGAAATTCCAGATAGAGAGTAGAGCATGGGAAACATTTATTAAAATAGAGGCTTTCCAGGTGTCTCAGTGATAAAGAATCCACCTGCTAATGCAAGAGAGACTGGGGATTCAGGTTTGATCCCTGGGTTGCGAAGATCCCCTAGAGGAAGAAACGGCAACCCACTCCAGTATTTTTGCCTGGAGAATCCCATGGACAGAGGAGCCTGGTGGGCTACAGTCCATAGGGTCACAAAGAGTCAGTCATGACTGAGTGACTAATCACACTATTAAAATAACTATTTTGTTTTATATTTTTACATGTTTCTTCCCTGGTATATTTTCAGATAAAAATTATAAAAAGAAAAACAGAAACAACTGGTATACAAGAATACCCTTTGAATACACTTTTATTTATATTTAAATAAACTTTCAATATGGATGATGGAAAACTTTTAAGAGCTTTAAGGGTACCTTTGACATGAGCAGTAACAATGTAAATAAATATTGAAAAATACTGTGTTAATCACTCACAGTTTAAACAGCAGGCACATTGCAGAGGCCAATGTTCGGGATAAGGTTGACAAGGGAGACAGTTCCTACCTGTCAGATCTGCATTGGGCCACCATCCCAAGTCACAAGCCTTGCAGGTGAACTCATCTTGCACATACTCATTCTCTTTGCAGGCAGTGCAAATCCAGCAGCAGCTGACTTCCCCTTTCCGTATGACCTATAACACAGGGATATTTCATATGCCTTAAATTTAGTTTCTCCAGAAAGCCTTTCTTTTTTCAGATGAGGACTTGCTTTCATACTGTAATTTTTTTTTTGAAGACTAACTTTCCAAAAAATTGTACATATTGAGGAACCTCAAATACATGGATTGAAGTATACCTCATTGCATTAGAGTTCAGATGTGAATTTCAATTCACTCCATGTTGGATTTGGAGGCTTTTCAATAATCATTTCTTTTATAAAGGGAATTAAACAGTTGAATGCTATCATTTTATATATATATTAATATGCATTAGTAGTTCTCAGAAAAGTAAAATCCATTTCTCTTTTTTATACTGTTATGTTGTAAGCTCCCTGATCTTTACTACCATAATGTCTAATATGTTGCTAATCCTATTGTTTAAAATCATTTCTAATACCCTTTGTTTTTCATTGTTTGAAATCCATCTCCATGTATCGTCTCATGATATGCACGTTTTCTTTTAAACCCTTTTGTATATATTTATCGTAGGCATTTTAATTTGACTATTAATTCCATCATCAGTATAATATCTAGGACTGTTTCTATCACTTGATTTTCTTTCTGGTTATATGTCACATTTTCTCATTTTGTCACAGGTCTAAAACTTTTTAACCAGATGCTGTACATAAGGTATAGAGCGCTGGATTTTTTTCTGGAAGTATCGGCCTTTGTTCTGGCAGGCAGCCTAGTTGCCTGTGGCTCAGTTTGAGCCTTGTTTTTCATCTTTTAGGGCAAGTCTAGAATATTCTCTAATCTAGGAATAGTTTACCCCTATTATAAAGTGTGACCTTGCTGGGCTCTCTGCTCAGGTCTGTGTATTCAGCAAGGTATCTCTACTCTGGATTATGGAAACTGGGAAAATTCTTGGCCTTGTAGGGCTTCTGGGAATCCAGCACCCCAGTAATTTTTCTTTCCTTGGACTTTCTGAATTGTACTATACTCATGCAGGGGATTTCCCTGGTGGCTTACATGGTAAAGAATCTACCGGCAATGCAGGAGACTAGAGTTCAATCCCTGGGTGGGGAAAATTCCCTGGAGAAGAGAATGACTGCCCACTCCAGTATTCTCGCCTGGGGAAGTCCATGGCCAGAGGATCCTGGTGGGCCACAGTCCATGGGGTCACAATGAATAAGATACAACTGAGTGACTGACACTTTCACTTTATACTTATGCTGCTGCTGCTGCTGCTGCTAAGTCGCTTCAGTTGTGTCTGACTCTGTGTGACCCCATGGACAGCAGCCCACCAGGCTCCTCTGTCCACAGGATTCTCTAGGCAAAAATCCTGGAGTGGGTTGCTATTTCCTTCTCCATCATACTTATGCAGATATAGTCAAATACTGATGGGAACTCATACGCCAACTGCTGGAACTCTTTTTCTGAATTGATTCATTCTCTTTCTTTCTCTGCACTACTGATTCTATCTGCCTTGGCTCCCCTAAACCTTGGTTTCTGTCTTCTTAAATTATCAAGATAGCCAAACTCCGATTGTGTTCTTTCTCACTAAATAACAACCAGGAAATTGCCTCCAAACAGAATGCCTGAATGATTTTAGGGTTCACTTCTCTGTTTCCTTTCAATTCTTTGAAATCAAGGTCATACACTGTTTTCCAATGTCTGAACACAGTTATTTCGTATATTGTGTCAAGTTTTCTGATTGTTTACAGCAGAATACTGTCTGAAATTTTTTATTCTCTCATGGCTGGAAACAGAAGTCTTTCCCTAACTTGTTCAGTCAGTTTAGTCACTCAGTTGTTTCCGACTCTTTGTGACCTCATGGACTGCAGCACACCAGGCTTCCCTGTCTATCATCAGCTCCCAGAGTTTACTCAAACTCATGTCCATTGAGTCGGTGATGCCATCCAACCATCTCATCCTCTGTCGTCCCCTTCTCCCGCCTTCAATCTTTCCCAGCATCAGAGTCTTTTCCAATGAGTCAGTTCTTCACATCAGGTGACCAAAGGATTGGAGTTTCAGCTTCAGCATCAGTCCATCCAATGAATATTCAGGACTGATTTCTTTTATGAAGGACTGGTTGGATCTCCTTGCAGTCCAAGGGACTCTCAAGAGTCTTCTCCAACACCACAGTTCAAAAGCATCAATTCTTCAGCCTTCTTTATGGTCCAACTCTCACATCCATTCATGACTACTGGAAAAACCATAGCTTTGACTAGATGGACCTTTGTCAGCAAAGTAATGTCTCCGCTTTTTAATATGCTGTCTAGGTTGGTCATAGCTTTTCTTCCAAGGAGCAACCGTCTTTTAATTTCATGGCTGCAGTCACCATCTGCAGTGATTTTGGAGTCCCCCAAAATAAAGTTGCTTACTGTTTCCATTGTTTTCCCATCTATTTGCCGTGAAATGATGGGACCCTAACGTGTTCAGTTCAGTTCAGTTCAGTTCAGTTCAGTCGCTCAGTCATGTCCGACCCTTTGCAACCCCATGAATCGCAGCACGCCAGGCCTCCCTGTCCATCACCATCTCCTGGAGTTTATTCAGACTCACGTCCATCAAGTCAGTGATGCCATCCAGCCATCTCATCCTCTGTCGTCCTCTTCTCCTCCTGCCCCCAATCCCTCCCAGCATCAAAGTCCTTTCCAATGAGTCAACTCTTCGCGTGAGGTGGCCAAAGTATTGGAGTTTCAGCTTTAGCATCATTCCTTCCAAAGAAATCCCAGCGCTGATCTCCTTCGGAATGGACTGGTTGGATCTCCTTGCAGTCCAAGGGACTCTCAAGAGTCTTCTCCAACACCGCAGTTCAAAAGCATCAATTCTTCGGCGCTCAGCCTTCTTCATAGTCCAACTCTCACATCCATACACGACCACAGGAAAAACTATAGCCTTAACTATAGCCTTGGTCCTTAGTCGGCAAAGTAATGTCTCTGCTTTTGAATATGCTATCTAGGTTGGTCATAACTTTCTTTCCAAGGAGTAAGCGTCTTTTAATTTCATGGCTGCAGTCACCATCTGCAGTGATTTTGGAGCCCAAAAAAGTAAAGTCTGACACTGTTTCCACTGTTTCCCCATCTATTTCCCATGGAGTGATGGGACCAGATGCAACACGTTAGACATTATTAAATGTTCTCATATGTAAAGTCAGAAATCAAACAGTAAATATTGCCATAACTTAAAGTCGTATAAACCTTATCCTTTGTGAGGATAAAATTATCTTCTTGTAGATCAGGTCAAAATATATTAATGAGCCACTATTTTAAAATTACATGAAAAATATATCATGACAGTATATTTTCAGAAATTGTAAAAGGATTGGAGTTTCAGCTTCAGCATCAGTCCATCCAATGAATATTCAGGACTGATTTCCTGAATTCTTTTTCTTCTTTTACTTTCAAATAACTTTAGAAAGTATACTCAAACTGTTTTTCTGAAAATCCATATCTATCCTCAGAGTAAGCATGACAAATTTATACTGTATTCCAAACTATAAATTTTTGTAATGCTATGGGGAAATTTAAAAAGTAGTGCTTTATTATTTTAATTAGTATAAGAAGTATAAAATAATGTCTGTCTCTTCAGTCAGCTTTATCTTTTTCCTAACTATAAAATGAATACTACAAATTAGACAAATTCCAAAGATAATAATTCTAAACAAATATTTTTATGCAAGATGACTAGTGAAAAATAGATACTATGGGTAACTGCCACATGGAAAAATACTTAAAATTAGGTTTTGAATGACTGAATAAGTGCATAAAAAAATGATTAGCTTATGCATTTATCAAATAATGAAAATGGAACTGCTCAGATGGAATTCTTTTTTTACTCCTTCTTATTCGGCCACCGAATATGTGCACTTTTGACATATAACATCTAAATTATGGGACTTGTCTTTTCTGTCTCTGAGATACTCCTCCAGACTTAAGATTCCCTGGTGGCTCAGATGGTAAAGAGTCTGCCTGCAATGTGGGAGACCCAGGTTCCATCCCTGGATTGGGAAGATCTGGTGGAGAGGGAAATGGCACGCTGATTTTGGTCCCTGACTCTAATCTTGTAACATGGCTTTAATTTCTTCTCACTCCAGAGTAACATGTACGCAACTGCCAAGACTATCACTGTGGGCTCTGGGCTCCTAAGGGAAGGGAATCATGCCTTACTTTCACTGTTTTCAGATCACAGTCTTCAAGAAATGTACCAAGAACACACAGTAGGTGCCCTCTGAATAAGGGTTGAGTTGAATCTTTTTTAAAAATGTAATTAAGCCACTCAAGGAACTTTAGTGCCTCCTTTTTCTAATATCTTCAAAACATAAGCTCTTTGGTCAGGCGTTTACTTAGACCCCGGTCCGTGTTGCTGCACCTGAGTCTGACTGCTAATAATTTCTTACATAAGTCCACCAGACAAACATGATGTCCTCAGTAGTGTCTATATAACTGTTTGTTTTGGAGGGAGGTTTCAAGTAGGGCAGATACATCATCTGATTTATTTTTCATCTGACTTTCTTTCTACCATTTGGAGAACAGATTTTAAGGAGGGCAAGAGAGAGAGAGTGTATGTTGTTTAATCCATGGTTTTAATATGCAACAATATAGTAAAGAAATAAATATATTTCAATAAAAGAAAAAATATTCTTTTCCATTCAGAGCACTCTCTTTCCTCCATCTATGTCACTATATGTGAGTCCTGACACAGGCTCCAGGAAGTATTTCTGGTGCAGTGAACCCTTTGAAAAATTATCTTACTTAAAATCCTCTGTAATTACTAATAAGATATAGTTGGTATTCTATTACCACAAGTTAGTCAACTTTTGTCCACTAATTGCGTCACACGTATATGATAGAAGTAGTAGTGTTAGTCACTCAGTCGTGTCCGACTCTTTGTGAACCCATGGACTGTAGCCCGCCAGGCTCCTCTGTCCATGGGATTCTCCAGGCAAGAATACTGGAGTGGGTTGCCATTTCCTCCTCCAGGGGATCTTCCTGACCCAGAGATTGAACCCAGGTCTCCTGCATTGCAAGCCGATTCTTTACCATCTGGGCTGCTGGGAGGACCCACACGTATATGATAAATATGCTTCATTCAGATACTTAAAAAATTCTTAAATTATTGTCTCTTATGTTTTCATCTCCTCATATCACAAATATTTTAAATTATTTTTATATTTTTACACTAAGTGATATTTCTTTTGCATGTAGTATATAGTCAATAACTGAATAAAGTATTGTTTCATTTTTGTTACAGTAAAACACTTTTTATGACAGCTCTCAGTCATGATGAGAGATTTAATGTTTCATACCAAGAACCAAAACTACATCTCAGGAGTTGGCAGATATTTATTCACTTATCCAACCTTTATCTAGTGGCCCAGTGTGCCAGACATGGTACGATACATGGGGACAGATAAATGAAAAGACTTGATCATCACTGAGGTTAAGAAGCTCAAAACTCTGACAGAGTAGAGTATACCGATAGAAGAAGGAATGAAATGCTTTGCAGGGCATATGCATTCATTTAGCCATTCATTCATTCTCATTATGTATGCAGAGTGCCAGGCGCTGCATCAAGGGTAGAGACCATCAGTGAATAGTCCATAACCTTATCTTTGAGAAGTTCTCATTCTAGAGAAGGGCTTTGAGAAAAACACAGCAAGAAAGAGGAATAGGGTTCAGGACAGGGACCAGTAGGAGGCAAGAGGCCTAGGAATCAGACTTTAGAGGCACTTAAACCTCTCAGCATGTGGGGTCCACCCTGCACTTGCAAGATCTTGAGTGGAGTCGGGGCGGGGGTGGGCAGATCTCTTTAGTGTATGTGCAGTAGGCTTCTGACTTGCCTCCTCTTAGTCCCAGTCCTGTTAGGGAGGAGGCACATGGAACTGGGGACTGCAATTTTGCATGTGATTGTCAGGTAAGGCTTCACTAAGATAGGTCATTTGACTCCATTAAAAATTAATTTTTTAAGAAAGATATGCCATTTGAGTAAAGACTTAAGAGCAGGAAAGGAAGACGCTCTGAAAACATCTGGTGAAAGAGAGTTCTAGATGGTGGGATCAGCTAGAGCGAAGATTGGAAATAAGAGCTCTCTGCATACTTATGCTATTGCCTTCCTCTTCTACTTTTCTCTATGTGGGTAATGTGCCAATAAATATTTACTGTAAAAAGACTTTGGGCCCTGCTTCAGCCACAGCCACCTGCCAGACACAGGAGATCTGCTGGACTCCTTCTCTGCTCCATGTCACATGAGTCAGCGGCAGCTCCTATCAGCACCTGTCTCCAAAAGTGGCAGACAAGCTAGATCTGAGGCCAAAGTGAAAAGAAGAAAGTGTTAATCGCTAAGTTGTGTCCGACTCTCTGTGACCCCATGGACTATAGCCAGCCAGGCTCCTCTGTCCTTGGGATTTTCCAGGCAAGAATACTGGGGTGGGTTGCCATTCCCTTCTCCAGGGGATCTTCACCACCCAGGTATTAAACCTGGGTCTCCTGAATGCAGGCGAATTCTTTACCATCTGAGCCACCAGGAAAGCCCACCAAGGATAAAGTGATCATCAAAAAGTTCAGTAGCCAGGAGACCAGCTTAAATACTGGTCAAAGCTTGAGAAATGAAGCCATCAGAGTGACTGTGAATAAATTAATGATGATTCCATAGAATTTCTCATCATAACCAGTAAAGTTTCCTCTTCACCCAGAGAGACTATAGTAATTTCATGATTTCACATACATAATAAAACCCACAATATTTTGTCTTCAACTTTTTCCAAAATTTTAGCCAATATGGTTTTAGTAGCTGGGGGCGGGGGGCAGATCACATTATTATGCAATCATAAGCTTCTCAGATAAAGAATTTTTTATATTTCTGTGTGCAATTTTTATTGAGACTCTGCCATCCTGCAGCAGACTTTGAAAGATATTACACAATGAAAGAACCATGTCTTTATTTCATTGGTTACATTAACTATAAGTTCAGTTCAGTCGCTTAGTCGTGTCCAACTTTTTGTGACCCCATGGACTGCAGTACACCAGGCTTCCCTGTCCATCACCAACTCCCAGAGCTTACTCAAACTCACGTCCATTGGATCGGTGATGCCATCCAACTATTTCATCCTCTGTCATTCCCTTCTCCTCCTGCCTTCAATCTTTCCCAGTATCAGGGTCTTTTCCAATGAGTCAATTCTTTGCATCAGGTGGCCAAAGGACTGGAGTTTCAGCTTCAGCATCAGTGCTTCCAAATGAATATTCAGAAGTGATTTCCTTTAGGATTGACTGGTTGGGTCTTCTTGCCGTCCAAGAGACTCAAGAGTTTTCTCCAACACCACAGTTCAAAAGCATCAACATTAACTATGAACAACTTAAAACTTATGGGTAGTTTACTTTGATTCACAGAAAGAGGAGGCTGAGGAGGACAGGACAACTGTAGTTGATTATGTTATTGTAGCTATGTGAGACTTGCCTTTATTCTTAGAAAACAAAAGCTGAGATATGAAGTTTCATGATATTGGCACCTCACTTTCAAATAGTTCAGGGAAAAAATAGTTAACTCAGTCCTGAAGTGTATAGTCTGTAAAAATAGGTGTATTGGGGCTTTTTTTTTTTTATGTGTATAAGGTATATTTTACTATATGATAATATGGCATGTGTAATGAAGAACCACATATGATATAGCCCATGTTCACATAATGTCTCTGTAATTCTATCTTGATTGGCCAGGTCAGAAGAGGGGGAAGTAGAGGTATCTACTCTCCATGATGAAACTCCCAAATCCAGTTCAGCTAAGTTCAGTTCAGTTGCTCAGTCGTATCCAACTTTTTGTGACCCCATGGACCAGTAAAGAATCCAAAAACAAACTTAAAGGAAGAAAAAACAAAAGAGAAGAGAAGGGAAAAGAAAGAATAGGAGGCCAGTGGGAGCAAACTCCAGGACCCTTTCCCTAGGATTCTCTGCCAGTTTCCCCATCTCTGTCAGAGTCTCCCAACTGCCTTCTAATACTTCTAATATTGCCTATCTAATCCTTAACTCTAAATTCTGGTTTCCCTTAGCATTTTCAAAGTGGATCTCTATTTATAATTTTGTTGTGAACTATTGAGAAAATAAGCTTCAGCAATTGAAATTTGTAGGAATTATACCAGTTCATATAATGAAAGATGGTTGAACAACATGTGGCTGTGGGTTGATAAGAGCTTTGGGTTGGCTCTAAGCCCAGCTTGGCATTTGCTAGCTGAGAAAGCTTGGGACAAGTGACTCAAGCCCTCTGGGCCCCTGATTTCTGATCTATAAAATGGGGTGATAATACCTCCTTTAAAAGCATTGTTTTAAGAAGGATTGAAATGATGTCAGTAAAGCATCCACTTGCACAGGGATATGCTTGATAAATGTTAATCCCCCATCTCTACTGACTCTCTGCTCCTTTCTTTCACTTTCACTTCCTTTGCCTCTCCACCCCTTCTTGCCTCTTTCCTGCTTTCCCTACACAGAGGAAAAGAGTGGCAGGCTTGGTGTGGGAGACCAATACACAAACCAGGCCCTTGCTGTTCACTTGCAGACTCATGGTCCACATTTTATGTGCTGCTTCAGATTCTTTTTGCCTGACCTGTGTCCGGCCCTTGGCCATGTTCTTGGGCATTCTGGACACTTCTGCAACTCCACCTCAGTTTCTACCACTACTGTGTCATCTTAAGGCATCTCCAGGTGGCTCTCTCTCCCATGGAGGAGGCACTGGGGTCCAGAACTGCCTCCATTGCACTCACCACAGCAGGAGCTGTAAGACCCATAGCTGCTTCCCCTCCCCTCACTGCTTCCAAATCTGAAGAAGGTCCACCTAACAGGACAGAGATTCTGACTGCCCCAGTAGCCGCCTAGAGGCGTCAGGTGATGTCACTTCCTGTGAGCAAACATTGACTGTGGGAAGCAGAAAATAGAATAGCAGGAGTGTATACATTTTTCTCCTTTCTTTGCTCCAATAAACAGCCTGAGAAGTCTGTCCAGAGATCTGATGAGGCTGAGTTGTGCTCAGTGAGGCAGTGTCCTGCCCAATGGTGCATAACCTCAGTGGGGGAGGTGTTTTTCCATGCTTCCATGTCTCCATTTCATTTTCCTCTCACTCCTGCTTCCCTGGGATTCTGTCTCCCAATAAAATATTAGCACTTGAGTCTTGCTTAAGTGCTTTCAGGGTTCAAGAGAACCTGAGCTAAGGACCTGTGAACTACATTGTCCAGGCTCTCTTTCCAGTGTCTTCTTCATAGGGTTGGAAGAATGGGAGGACCTAATGGGAGGCTGAAGAGCCAGAGAGAAGAGAAGCCTCGTATTGAGGCATCTCCTCCCTCCAGCTCTGGCCGTGTCTCAGGTAGTATCTATGACCTTCCTTGCGTCGCTTTGGCCCTGAGGTGGGAGTAATTCCTGCCACTGCTCATCTCTGAGTTGCATCAGTGCCCCCTCTTATGTTTATAACCAGTTTTCTTTTTTTTATAATGTAAAACTCCCTCTGTTGAACCACTTAGTGTGGGTCCTTTCTTTCCTGACTGTACCCATAAAACACAACAATGAAAGTTTGATTTTATTTACCTCTGTTTGTGGTATGACTGAAATCAATTTCTCCTTCCTAAATTATTATATTTGTAAAATATTTCTATTTCTAAGAATCAAAAACATAAGAAAACTGGACTTCTAGCTACTTCAAAGGAAATTACCATAAGAAAGCTTTATGGGTTGCCATAAAACAAGTCAAATGATTATTTCAGCATTTGAAGTGACATTTGACATTTAAAATGAATAATCCTTTCCCAAAGGTTATGCTTCTCAGTTAATACAAGTGCAAGCCCTACCATCACCTTTTATGCTGCTTCTTTCCAGTCTCTGCAGTGGCTACTAAGAGATCTCGCTCTGCATCTTGAACCTCCTAGGTGGCAAATTGACAATGGAAGAATATAAATGCTATTACTTGGCAAATGGGATTCGGATATCATTTGTTTCTGTACCTCCCATGGTGCTTATTGGAAACAAACAAACATCCCCCCTCTCCTCCACTCCAGATGCTATTGAGAACGGGCATACTTTCATCCTGCAGTGTACATGGTATTACAAAAGCTGGACCCCAAGAGATTTTCATTTATAGCTAGTGCTCTGTAGTGACTCAGCAATGATTTCTGGGATCTCTTTTGATAACATTGCATGGGTGTAATGCAAATGTAATGCCAGAAATACTTGAACATCAAGCTAAGCGATGCATGCAGACAGCCTTTCCTCTAAACTGGGGCCTGGGGGGAGGGTCTATCTCTGGAGCATACAAATGGGACCACACATGGCAATGTGAGCCCCCATTCATGGCCTGCCAGCAGTCAGAGTAACAGGAGGGAATTCTAAAAGGGAGCTGGAGTGCAGAGCATCTTCAGAATGATTTGTTTTCTCTTGCCAGGGTTTTGCTTATTTGTTTGCTTTTGTTATATTCTGAAAAACCAAGCTTTGTCTTTCCATAAACTTTTTTCATAGTAGTTTTCTGCACTAAAGATGAAGTTCTGTCACCCAGGCTGAGAAGGCGGTCTAAGATGAACATGTGACCTCCTGTGGGTCATCAGTCCACCACCAGTGAAGCTGCTCAGTCATGTCCGACTCTGCGATCCCAAGGATTCCAGACTCCTCCATCCATGGAATTTTCCAGGCAAGAGTACTGGAGTGGGTTGCCATTTCCTTCTCCAGGGGATCTTCCCAACCCAGGTCTCCCACATTGCAGGCAGACCCTATTTACCGTCTGAGCTACCAGGGAAGAAGAGCATAAAACCCAGGGCTTCTGGGTTGTTCCAACCATGAGACTTTAGGTCACAGAAGTCCTGGTTTTCCCAACCATCCAGAGAAGAGGACGAACCCAGAATCTTGTGGTCTGATATCCTGTAGCAAGAGTCAAGGACAAGTTTTAGATTTCTCTCGATTTCAGAGGATATATTCCTAATACCACCAGAGAGCTTCATGTGAAAAATTCCACCTGCAAAGAGCATAAAACCCAGGGCTTCTGGGTTGTTCCAACCATGAGACTTTAGGTCACAGAAGTCCTGGTTTTCCCAACCATCCAGAGAAGAGGACGAACCCAGAATCTTGTGGTCTGATATCCTGTAGCAAGAGTCAAGGACAAGTTTTAGATTTCTCTCGATTTCAGAGGATATATTCCTAATACCACCAGAGAGCTTCATGTGAAAAATTCCACCTGCATAAGAATCAGAAGTGGATTGTTGGGGAGAATCTGCACGGACCTATGGCCCACACGCACTGGTTTGGTTGGAGCCACTCTTACACTACTGACATGCTTCTACAATGGGTGGAAACCAATGGTGTCTCCAAGCCTACCGATTGCCTCATACTACCCTATTCAGGTAGGAATCCTCACCTAAATCTTCCCGTGATACAACAACTCAAGGATTAACCATGAGCATGGCAGGAGACCTCCAGCATCCTGTCATAGCGCTAAAATAGAGTTCATTCTGATTGGCTAGTTCCTAGCACTAAAATAGAGTTCATTCTGATTGGCTAGTTGTCATGACAATTATTGTTGTTGTTCAGTTGCTCAGTTGCCTCTGACTCCTTGAGACCTCATGGACTGCAGCATGCCAGGCTTCCCTCTCCTTCACTATCTTCTGGAGTTTGTTCAAATTCATGTTTATTGAGTCAATGATGCCATCCAACCATCTCATCCTCTGTTGCCCATCTTCTCCTCCTGCCCTCAATCTTTCCCAGCATCAGGGTCTTTTCCAATGACAATTATTAAATTTTTTAATGTCACATCTGCAGAGAAGGTGCTGACATTTGAAACTAGAGTGAGTTGCCTCAGGAGTTCTTTTCATACTCAAAGTGACTGCTTCCCTTGAGAGTTTGAGTCCACCTGCACAGCTCTTCTTAGATGTTAGGGGTCCCAGATCCTCCACCGTCTTTGATCAATAGGGATAAAGTGGTGGATCCAGCAGCTACAGCAGCACTATTAGACTCTCACCCTAAAGACCCCTGAGTATACTTCTCAGGGTGAATTCCATGAACGGCATAGCAGCATGATGGCATGGTGGGAGGGCAGGAACCTCCCACAGTCTCCATACAGCCCCAGCTGTGCTTTGTGACATTTACGTGACAGTCCTGTCTACTCCCAGAGATGAATCACAGAAAATTAGAGACGAGAAAGACCTATTAGGTCAATTAATCCACACTTCTGCCAGTTCACAATCACCCCTCTATGCTCCATTTCCTACTGCATCAGCCAGTTCAGTTTTTAAATAGCATGGGATACAGAGTGTGCTCTTTCCAAGCCTTCTACCCTAAGACTCCTCTCTACCTCCATTCAGTCAAATGCCCAGTATAGGATGTTTATTTACTCTAGTTTTAAATACACAGTGATATGACAGTTACTCACTTGCCCCAACCTGGAAAGTTTCTGGGAATAATTAGAAAGTGGGGACTCTCTTTTGGTTGGAAAATAGTATCAGGAAAATGAAAGAACTTGGTAGAGAAAAGAGAAGTGGTAAGCAGTGCTCCTGTGTTGCCTCATTTCAACTTCTTTTATTTTAGTTTGACACTTATTTGGCACTGCTCAGCTTCTGCTTTCTTCAACAATAGCTAGAACTATGACTAAGCAGTATCATTGGCTTTGGCTTCCAAGTTTACTTCTGTTTCAATTTTTAATTTGATTATTCATATCCCCTTGCTTTCTATATTGTATTTAAGATCACAGCTCATCATTGCAATGCAAATAAAGACTGTTTTAAATATCTCAATGGTTTTCCTAATTCATTTTCCAATCTTGGTTTGTCTTCTCAATTTTTGCTAAACACAACAGAAACAACAAGCCTAGCGCACCCTTTCTTGTTAAAGAAAAATGTACTTCTTTTCACTTATGCACAGGCAAGAGGTCTCCTCAAGGACACTGTCCAAGAATGCATCGGTGACTGGCTTACCTTGATTTGACCCTTTAAGCAAGGCTCACTGCATACAGACCGTACCATTCCACTCTTGTTCATTTGGATTTTGTAATCATCGATGTTCAAGACCCCTTCATGCCAAGTTCCAACGTGGACATAGTCATAGCGATTGGCTTCTGTGTACTGCAGATTCATAATATCATACCTACAAAGAAAACAACATGTGTGTCTCGGAGCATATGGACATGATGTAGAAACTAAAGGAATTTGGTAAATAGATAATAATAGAGAGAAGAGAAATAAAAGTTAGAAACACCCCATGTCCTACCACGAGCTACTGTCAATATTTTAGCTTATTTAGTTTAGCTCTGTGTCCTGTGATTTTCAAAAATGTGTATTCCATTCTTCAGTCTCTGTATCATCCATATTTGTTAAAGAACATATTATTCTTGTACTTTTCTTTCTGTGTATTCTTGAAAATAAGTGTGTGTGTGCTGGGTTGATCACCATATCCTTCAAATCATTATTCACCAGATTATTCTTTGATCAAGTAACAATTCCTCAGAACATTAATTTTTAGCTTAGATACTTTTATTCCAAATTTCTTTTTCACATTCAGTTGCTACTTTAATTACACTGGATTAAAAGAGGTGAGTCTTATCAAGTCTGGAGTCTTACCTATTTTTGGTGCTAATAGAGCAAGAAATCTGAGAAATGCATCTTTAATTAGCAAGGATTTTGAGGATTTAACATTTTGAGCATTGACATTTAAACTGGTCTCTTCCTTGATTAGGACAAACATTTCTGAATCCAAATAATCGGTGTCAGCTATTTCAGTTATTTAAATGTTGCGATGCTGCACAGTGGTAAAATCTACATTTAGAAATCTTCTGTGTGTGTTCTGGGGGCCAGATTCATTGTTTCCCAGTGAAGGCAGTAGACAGTATTTTCCAGTTTGATGGAAAAAGCACAAGATTTGATGTTAGAATGTATAAGCTGAAATCTCTTTTCTAATATTTTACCAGTAGATTGCATGACTTTGGAATGTCAGTAAACTCTTTAAGGCTCATGGGCTTCTTGTGGGAATTTACTTACATAGAATAGGTTAAAAAAAACCTGCTTCATAATTGAGAGAAATGTATATAAAAGATAATATCACTATATCATATTCACATTTGTAGTACTATTATTATTATTTCCATGCTAAAATACTCTTGTTATTTCTGTTCTATAACAAAGTGGAAACATCTTTGTGTTGTCACAGCAATTTCCCTGTCTCATCTCTCTTCCTCCTCCCGCTATGTCCCTATCTATGTCATGTCATCCTGAAATTCTTTCCCTACAAACCTGATTCAGACTCAAAATCCTCCTTAGCCCAACAACCCAGGAAGCTACTACCAGTCAGCCTTGGTTGTCATCTGAAATCTACTGGCTCTGTCTGGCTTAGTTCTTTATTTTGTCACTGTTTAGTTACTAATTCATGTTGGACTCTTTTGTGATCCCATGGATTGTAGACTGCCAGGCTCCTCTATTCATTGGGTTCTCCAGGCAAGTGTATTGGAGTGGGTTGTCATTTCCTTCTCAAGGGGATCTTCTCAACCCAGGGATCGAATCTTCATCTCCTGCTTGGCAAGCAAATTCTTTACCATTGAACCACCAGTTCTTTATCTAGACAACTAATATCTTTTCATAGCTTTGCTGCCTGTTTTTAATAATGTACAAATGTATCCTGTTACCCACAGGGTTGCTAGTGGCTTTTCCACAACCAGATTCTGGCAGTTTCTATAAATAGCAACCCCTTAAAGGAAAAGGGAATTCTAGGGGAGTAAAGAAAGTCTTTGCTCCACTTTTCCAGATTAACAAAACTTACCTGGAGTAAGAAGAGAGAATGGCACACTTGGAGGGCATTATTCATGTCTCTGCTTTCTGATTTTTGGTAATAGAGGGTTCTCATTCCTCTGGTTGCTAAGACAAACCAGAATGTTGTCTGAGTAGCTCTCTGACTAATAACCACATGGGTATTAACTGCAGGCTGACAGCACGCACTTGTCCGGCTGATAATGATACTAATCTATACCTCCAATATTTTTCCATTTTTTACACTCTTTATGGTAGGTAGCTCAGTTGGTAAAGAATATGCCTGCAATGTAGGAGATGCTTTCTGATTTTTGGTAATAGAGGGTTCTCATTCCTCTGGTTGCTAAGACAAACCAGAATGTTGTCTGAGTAGCTCTCTGACTAATAACCACATGGGTATTAACTGCAGGCTGACAGCACGCACTTGTCCGGCTGATAATGATACTAATCTATACCTCCAATATTTTTCCATTTTTTACACTCTTTATGGTAGGTAGCTCAGTTGGTAAAGAATATGCCTGCAATGTAGGAGACCTGGGTTCTAATCCTGGGTCAGGAAGATCCCCTGCAGAAGGAAATGGCAACCCACTCCAGTACTCTTGCCTGGGAAACCCCATAGACAGAGGAGCCTGGTGGGCTACAGTCTGTGGGGTTTCAAGAGTCAGACATGACTTGAGTGACTAAACCATCTAAACCACCAATCATGGTTACAGACCCTACTGTGAGTGCTTTATAAGAGTAGTTTCCTTTTTCATTTCCTTTCATCTTTATGTTTTACTCCATGTTACATTGTTAAATCTCTTTATATACTTTCAATGAAGGCTTAGGTGTAATGCTAGCTTTAGAATATCTTTTTCCTATAAATCTGTTCCTTAAAACTTATATTTCACCTTCCCCATTTCAATGGGAGAAATCAGTTCACACTTTATTAGCATTTAGAAACTGAAAAATTCACAATATCTTGGCATGAAAACATATTTTGAAAAAGTCCCAAAAACTAGAGGGGGGAAAAAAATGATAATACCAAGGGGAAAATACTGACTTACTAAAAAGAGGCCTTCCCCTGTGCAGTGTGTGTTAATGAATACTGCTCCTTTCTCTTGGCCCCACAGTCTCTTCTCAGCATGTTGTTGGTTATTTAAAATATCCTTATGCTGTAAATTACAAGTTTTTAGCATCCTTTCAATGCATTCAATTTCTTTTCATGATGATTAACTAAAATAATTACAAGAGGGACCAAAAGCATGAATGGTGGTGTGACAGGAGAAAGAAACAGAGGGAAGTGGTTGAAACAGAAATTGAATACAGATTAAGCTGACCAGTTTCAGGCATGAGGAAATGATCCTTGAAGAGGAACCCAGGGGGAAACTCATGATTTAAATACTTAATTAAAAATGAAGGAGAAACAAGCTAAAATTGTGGGTCTATATTTTAGATGATTTACAAATAGAGGGAGGAGGTGGAAATTTATATCTCTGCAGTGGGCTAAATGTACCTGGCCCTGTCCTAGGCACATTGTGTATGCTATAGAATCATGAAGGAAGGTTTCTATCCCCAATCTAATCCTTTACAGAGCAGGATTATAACCATGGGTTTAAAGGTGGGTGGGAGGAGGTGGTCAGTGTTCTGCATCTTAGACCCACTTGTGCCATCTGGCACCACTTCTTAAGGTGCACAGCTCCTGGATGCCTTCCACATGCCCAGCCCCTGCGTCACTCCATCCTTCCCACTCTCATCTCCATCTAAAGTTGCTCCCACCTAACTGGCAGCTTGGAAGGAATCTGATACATCCATGGCTTTAATTGCTGACTATTACCTATATCATTTATCCTTCCTGGAGCTGTTGGATTTTAGCAGGGAGAATCTGTTGAGGCCCCACAAGGCATTCGCTAAATGTAGAACTTCAAGCTTCCATGAAAGGAAGGGATATATGGATAATTATTTAGGGTCAAATAGTCTCTTACAGTCCCTTTGAAATGATATTAAGAAAGTTGTCAGCAACTTTGCCTAATTTTCAGTTCAGTTCAGTCGCTCAGTCGTGTTCGACTCTTTGCAACCCCATGAATCGCAGCACGCCAGGCCTCCCTGTCCATCACCAACTCCCGGAGTTCACCCAAACCCATGTGCATCCAGTCGATGATACCATCCAGCCATCTCATCCTCTGTCGTCCCCTTCTCCTCCTGCCCCCAATCCCTCCCGGCACCAGGGTCTTTTCCAATGAGTCAACTCTTCACATGAGGTGGCCAAAGTATTGGAGTTTCAGCCTCAGCATCAGTCCTTTCAATGAAGTAGCTAAAAGGCAATGCGATGTGGCAAAAAGATTACAAGTTTCAGAATCAAACGGCACTGCCTCTACCAGCTACTCTCTGGGTGACTTTAGGGGAGTTTCTTAGTTTCCCTGACACTCAGCTTTATCATCTGTAAAAGAAGATAATAATATGTCTGCGGCAATGAGGATTAAATGATTTGCTGTTCCATTTTATCACAACATATGCTTTTCTAAAATCTCCCATTCTGCAAGCTTTCATACTGAAAGATAACAGGGCTTATGAGGAAAAAAGAGAGAGAGATTGTGGGCATTCTGTGCAGCAGCCAGACTGAGGGCCTTTTTTCTTTCCTGTTGTCGGTTTTAATTTTTATCCCACTATTCTGATCATCCTTTGCCTAAGAAAATCCCTATGAATGAACACAACCACTCTTTATACTGATATCATCTTCTATATACCAATTACATAGGGACTAATTGGTGTTATAAAAGCAAGTACTGCAGAGGAGGCAGTATATAAAATGACTTGAGGGGGGAAAAATATATACATACATTTAGTTAAATTTAATTTTCCTTTGCCTCTTGATTAATTCTTTGGAAGCCATAGAGACTCAATACGAGGCAGAAAATTCTTTTCTTTCTTGTTCCAAGAAACATGTGAGTGGGAACATAAGGTAGCCTGAGAAAAAGGGACACATATGGTTCTCTTCATATATTAAGCTCTTTGAGCAGATAAGATTAAAATATTCCATAAGCAGTATGGCATTGGGATTGATCAATCAGAACATGCTGACCAGATGCTGGCAGTGCCAGGGAGGGTTCTGCTGTTCGGGTATACTCACTCTGGTTTCTTGGGCTTGCAGGAAGGTGGCAGGCCTTCTGGGGGAAGACCAAAGATGATAGTGGAGTGTGTTTTATAATGCCATTTCCATCTAACATTAGCCCCATCTTTTTAGCTATCTAGTTGTATCTACCCTCATGACACCCAGAAAACATGTGACCAAAAGGAGGCAGAGTGTCCATCTGTCTGGCTTAGAGAGGATCACAGGGTTCTTTAGATCCATTACAGAAAGGTCTGCTTTACCTTCCAGGAGCATCCCCTTTCTCATCAAACCACACCTCTTCTCCAGACACACCGATGAACGTGGACTTGATGAGGAATTCCAGGAGTTTGCTGCCATCGATGGGCTTCATGGCATCGCAGAGGCCCACGTGGCCGGGGCAGAGGGCCTGATGCATGTTCTGAAGCCCGTGCGCCATGGCATAGATGGCATTGATGACAAACCCCATCTTACTGTCCTGGACATAGTTCTCTTCTAAGCTTTCATTGCCTGTAACATAAAAACAGATTACTTCCAAGGTTGCAGTCATGAAGTCTAAACTTGCATGTTTAATTCTCAAATGCTTTTCAGGGCTCTCAGAAGAAGGGAAAGCCAAACATACCTGTCTAAGCTTTGTATTTGTGACTAGCTCTAGATGGATAGTATATTCTATCTTCAAATAGTTTATTCAATTTTGTTTTCTGAATTCAATAATGGCTTTATAACATATAAAACAAACACCATAGAGGTAAAAATAAAGAACATTCTCATATTGCAAGGAAATCCTTAAGGAGCAATGAAAATAACTCTTATATCCTATGGGTTCAGAGAGATTTATATTAAAAGTCTCCCTATATCACAGTCCTGGAAAAGTGTTTTTTATATCTTTTGTGACAATCCTCAATCCATCATAAATCAGTTTGGGCGTTATCTAAACCTCAATATTTTCTTTTGATGATTCCACTAATTTTATCATCTCTAAGATCACAAAAACCAACAGTGAAATGAACTGGTTAGTATGAATTTCTTCTTATATAAAATTTGCTATACAGAAATATTTGAATAAGAGTTTCTAATTATGGAGATCCAACCAGTCCATTCTAAAAGAGATCAGTCCTGGGTGTTCTTTGGAAGGAATGATGCTAAAGCTGAAACTCCAGTACTTTGGCCACCTCATGAGAAGAGTTGACCCACTGGAAAAGATTCTGATGCTGGGAGGGATTGGGGGCAGGAGAAAGGGACGACAGAGGATGAGATGGCTGGATGGCATCACCAACTCAATGGACGTGAGTTTGAGTGAACTCTGGGAGTTGGTGACGGACAGGGAGGCCTGGCGTGCTGTAATTCATGGGGTCACAAAGAGTTGGATACGACTGAGTGACTGAACTGAAATGAACTGAACTGAATTATCAGAAACTCAGGCAAAATGCTTCTTGATGGAAGAGTCACACTACATCTTTAATCTAAACATTTAGTTTTATCTCTGAATTTCAAAAACTCTGCCATTATTCTCACCCATGTCACAGATGACAGCCTAAATAGGTCATTAGACCCTAAAGTGCCTGGGCTGGATAATAGCAGAATATTTTAGGAACTTAGAGAACTTGAAATGTTTAGAAGAAATGGTAAAGAGTTTTGACTTTGATGTTGAGTTTGAGATTAAACAAGACATTTATAAAGAGTTCTAAGACTAATCTATTTAGGTACACTTGAAAATGTAAAACATATACATTTGTATCTATCCTGTGAGTGAGATTTGAAATACCCAGGCCAGATTGAGGGGGGAAAATTCAATTTTAACTCATCTTCCAGTGCTGCTTAATAGGAAATTGTTAAAAGTGTGATTTTCTAGTTTTCCTAATTGAAAGAAATAGGAGCAAGAGAGGCATAAAGAGCATTTTAGAATCAAACTGTGCAGAATAAGTATAGAAGTTATATAAAGGAGAAAACAAACATCCTCCCTCCAAAAACTAAAAAGCCATTGAAATAAGGTGATTTATGTCACCCAGAACCCCTGGATCTTAAATGTTAGTTTGCTTTTCTCTATATTATATCAGGATATAAAAGAGGTAAATTAATACCATATATCTGATAAGTTTTAAATGGGCCTTTAAAGACTGTTCGAAACCTCCAAGTGTTAGAGTTAAATGTTAAAGCTGTTAGAATTGGAGAAATTACCAGCAGTTAAAGAAGAAGAAGAAAAAGGACAAAAATTAGATGACAAAATAGCCTTCAATGTAGCAATTACTTAAAGAGTTCTAGCAACTATTAACAGAGAAGGCAATGGCACCCCACTCCAGTACTCTTGCCTGGAAAATCCCATGGACTTAGGAGCCTGGTGGGCTGCAGTCCATGGGGTCACTAAGAGTAGGACACAACTGAGCAACTTCACTTTCAATTTTCACTTTCATGCAATGGAGAAGGAAATGGCAACCCACTCCAGTGTTCTTGCCTGGAGAATCCCAGGGACGGGGGAGCCTGGTGGGCTGCCATCTCTGGGGTTGCACAGAGTTGGACATGACTGAAGTGACTTAGCAGCAGCAGCAACTATTAAAAGAAAGTTCTACTAAAACCATCCATTTGAAGTGGCTGCTATTAAAGTCAATCCTGGGAGCAAACTATAAGAAAATATGTGTTCTTTACCAATTAGAAAGTTTTCTACTGGGGACAAACCTTATGACCACTGAGTCTGCTGTTTTGTTTTTGTTTTGATAACTATTATTAAGATGTATATACTGTACCTTTAATAATAATTATCAGGTCAAAACAATCTGTATCTATTTACTAATGTTATGAGTAAGGTGAGTGAAATCACTCAGTCATGTCCAACTCTTTGCAACCCCATGGACTGTAGCCTGCCAGGTTCCTCTGTCCATGGAATTTTCCAGGCAAGACTACTGGAGTGGGTTGCCATTTCCTTCTCCAGGGGATCATCCTGATCCAGGGATCAAACCCAGGTCTCCTGTATTGGCAGGCAGGTTCTTTACCACTAGCTCCACTCCAATTAAGATGAAGAAGCCCATCCTGTCAGTATTTATCATACAGAGAACCAGGAGGCTAAGCACATGTCTTTAGGGAATATTTGTTATGCCAACCCTTTTCCAAATAAATACAACCAGCTGTGTGCTTGTGTAAATCTAAAGTGACACATATATTCCCTACCACCAGTACAGTCGGTCTGCATTTGAAGGGAGGTGCCTGCTGTCAGTAAGAAGTCTCTTTCCAGCTTCTACCCCAGCTCAGAATGAACCAGCATTTGGAAAGGTTTGGCACTGAGTTAGAGAAACCACACGGCCTTTACGGGACCATTTTCTTTGCTGTAGCAATGGTCCCAGATGATGTTGCAAGACTTCATCAAAACAAACAGAATATGTGACAGGTTTTCCTGCTGTCCAAAGATCCTGTATTTTCATGACCAGTGAATACAGAATCCAAACTGATAATATTGTCACTTAGTGGGAAGGCGAAAACACTCTGACTCCCGGGAGTTCAGTGCCTTTTTAATAACACTAGTCTCAGAGTTATTAGTGAGAGGGGGATTTTATGATTCATTTTCTGTGGTGCGTTAACTGTTACAGGCCACTAGGGTATCATTAAACCATTACTTTTTCTAATATACTAAATGGAATCAAATAATCGTGGTTGATTGTGTTTGTTTACCTTCCAAAGAATACCTGCCTAACTACTTCACAGTGGAATGTGAAAATAGCTACCTTGATTCGAAATAGTAATCTTGTTCTTATTGCAAGAACACAACAAGGGCTATAAATTGCTGCCTGAGTGCCGGAGCACACAGAGCCTCCACGGGAGAAGAAACAGACTGTATACCCTCTGAAAACAGGAAATCCATGGTGGTGGGACAAAGGCTTGGCTATTCTATCTCTGCCTAATTTAGGATGGCTACCCAGCAGAGTGGTATAGCAGAAACAGCTTTGAGCTAGGCACTTAAACACCTGGAACCTAGAGAAATGGAGTAGGACCCTGTGAGGCTCTCCCAGGTAGAAATCCTTTGTGTGTCCCCAGTTTCTTGTTTTGGGCCTCCCTGGTGGCTGAGATGGTAAAGAATCCGCTTGCAACACCGGAGACCTGGGTTTGATCCCTGGGTTGGGAAGATCCCCTGGAGGAGGGCATGGCAACCCACTCCAGTATTCTTGCCCGGAGAATTCCTATCGACAGAGGAGCCTGGTGGGCTACAGTCCATGGGATCACAAAGAGTCAGACAGGACTGAGTGACAAGCACAATTTCTTGTTTGTAAGAAATGGGCTTCATTAGGCCTCCTTGACCATCCCGAGTTCCAAAGTGCAGATTCCAACAGTTGCTGATGGGGAAGAGAGGGAATGCAGGTACAAAGATGGAGCAGTCAAAAAACAATAGTACATGTTGATGTATGGCAAAACCAATACAATCTTGTAAAGTAATTAGTCTCCAATTAAAATAAATAAATTTAAAAAAAAGAAACAATAGTACAGCCAGGGAGCTATACTGATTCTTCCTTAAGGGGTGAACATAACGATATCTTCTAGTTCTTTTGTAGGAAGCAAGGCCCTCACCCAGGTGGAGGACAGTAACTTCAGGAGCCCTGGAAACTGTCCTGTTACCATCCCTGATCAGAGAAAGTCATGCACCTTTCAGTCCTCACCCCAAATCTTGACTATAAATCTTCTCCCTGCTGAGCCATTAGGAAGTTTTGGTTTTTTTGAGCATGAGCCACTCATTCTCCTTGCTTGGTCCTGAAATAAATCTCAGCTCCAAACTCTGACATTTCAGTCTGTTTGGCCTCCCTGTGTGTTGAAAACATGAACTTGTGTTCAGTAATACTAGAGGCATTTCTGCTGTAATATATCAACATGTCCAACAAACTCTGGAACTTGGACAAGGGTCTGGATCTCCTAGAGTCCAGTTTTTTAGGAAGCTAGAGTCTCAGTTTCCTGACCTAAAAAATACCACAGGTGTATTCAGATTATCTTCCTGAAGATGTCTTCCCCCCTCTAAAGTGACTATGTTTTGCTTCTCCAGTTCTACCTTTATTGGTACTTAGCAAAGTCCTTTACATATATTATCATTTTTCAGTCCTTAAAACTGTATGAGTTTTGGTCTATTATTACCATTTTACCATTGAGAAGGTTAAAGCACAGATAAGTGAAGTCTCCACTGGGGAGAAATGCCTTCCTTTCTCTTTACTTAATGCTCCTTTGTGAAGAGACTTCTACTGAGCACAACCTCAGACCTCTTGTCTTGCCCGATGGGAAGGGAGGGATGACTCATCTTTTTGCAGTACTGGGGAAAAGAAATGCATGCTCAGCTCAATCTCTTTCTTTCTCATCTGGAGGATGCCCCCTGACAGTTCTCAATGGCTGTGGTTGATTCTCCAGCCTTTGGTAACTGTGGGCTGTAGCTGTCCAGTTGAGCCATTAGGCTGTGTGTGTGTTGGTCTCTTGGCTGTGTCTGACTCTTTGTGACGCCATGGATTGCTGCCTGCCAGGCTCCTCTGTCCATGGGATTCTTGAGACCAAAATACTGAAGTGGATCACCATTCCCTTCTCCAGAAGATCTTCCGAACCCAGGGATTGAACGCTGGTCTCCTGCATGGCAGGCAAATTCTTTACTGTGTGAGCTACTGCCTAGTTAATCTATCTAGTATTGCACATATCTTATCCATGTCCCTAATCCAGTTTAGATTTTTTTGTTTTTTTTTTCAGTTTTTTTGTTGACTTTTAGAAACTTTTTCAACAAGATATAACTCACATATGGTGCAGAAATTTTTACTATACAGATTAATAAATGTTTACATTGGAGTTGGTGATGGACAGGGAAGCCTGGCATGCTGCAGTCCATGAGGTCGAAAAGAGTCGGACATAACTGAGTGACTGAAATGAACTGAACTGACATATGGACATACCCATGTACCTGCTCCCCATATCTTGTTATAGAGCATTTCTAGAGGCTTCCATTTACTTACAGCTTCCTTAATTTATCCCAGCAATGTTTTATGATTTTTCAGTATGCAGGCATTTGATTTTTATGGCACTCCTGCAATTGATTGGATGGCACCACTGACTCAATCAACATGAGTTTGAGCAAACTCCAAAAGATAGTGAAAGACAAGGAAGCCTAATACGCTGCAGTCCATGGGATTGCAAAGAGTCAGGCATGACTTAGCGACTCAACAACAACTACAATTTGTGTACTTGAAAAATATTTTAATTATTTGTTGCCTGTATAGAGAAATACTATTGATATTAATATCTGAATTTTGCACTTGTATTCTGCAAGCTCGCCAAATGTACAAATTAATTCTAAATTTTTAAATAAATTCTTTTGAGTTATCTATGTATGCAATCACTTTATTAATAAAGTATATGTTATTTCCATCTGTTTCACTCCCGGGTCTATTCCTTAGTTGGATTCAGATTTGAGAAGGAAGCACATTGGCTGGGTCACTGAAATCCCACGGATTCTGCATTCAAGGTCACACAGCTACCAAGGACAGAGGCAGTGGTCTTGAGTGCTGGATCTGGTCCCTGCCAAGTGGCACTACGCACACAAGAACAGCCCTATACAACTGAAGGAGCAGTTCTAGAACAGATGAGACATCAGTTAGCAAAAAACACTAGTTTGACTTTAGTTGTCCTAGGCCTTTAGTAATACTGTCCTAGTGTTAATGTCCAAAATGGAAAACCTGAAAATAGTTTAAAAGAATGCTAAACTCCAATGAAGTTCTTTTGTTGATGCCTGTTATTTCCATTGAATTAGTACAACCTTCCCACTATGCATGTAGGTCTATTTATGCTGCTTTTTCAAATAGCGTTAAATTCCAAAGAAAAAGAATCAAAACAAACACTGTTTTTTCTCATCATAACAAGGAAGTGTTTGGAGAAATATTAGTAAACATAACTATTCCTGGAGAAAATATTCTTCTGATTTCTTGGCCTTTTATCTCTCTGCTGCCTCTTTTTTTTACTGGAGAGCACTAAATATTCAGTACATGCTTTGACACAATCTCTACTCAGATTGAAACACAAAGAATTGTAATTATTTTTATATCGTTAACATATCAAGCAAAGAAAGTGAAATTGATGTTCTTTTAAATGAACTGAGTATCAGATTAATTGAAGGAAAATTAATCAGGTCATTTTTAAAATAATGACTTCAAAGGATGAAAATACCCTCAATTTTTCTTGAAGGCCTGGGCTGTTAAATTTTCTTTATGCTTTTTCAGGAAGGCTTTGTGGTAAGACAACAGTCCAGGCTTTTTCATGCTCGAGTTTTAAAATTTTGAATATTTTGTTTCCTCTGACTCTATTTTCCTCTTTCTCTAAACATTTTCTCTGTTCCCATAACAGAAAAATATGACCCCTCCATTATTTTCTACCCAATTTACTAAAATGTACATGAATTTCTATGTAGGATTGAAAAAAAGAAAATAAGGATCATTTACTTGAATGTGTGTTTTTATCACTGTTATTAGCTGAATTTCTATTACTTAAACCCAACTGATCTTAACATATGTGAACAATACAGACATATTTAAAAATACATCATCACAACCTATTGTTAAGAGAAAAATCTCCCGGTTACATGGCAGATAAACAGCAGGCTCCTTGTAAATTGCTAGTAATGTATAGTCAGCCTTCATGTCCCTGAAAATACAATTGCATTTTAGCTAACTCATATTTCACAAGATTATAGTGTTATGTGAAAAACAAATGAGGACAATCCCTGGTGTGTTAAAGTGATGCTGAGGATTAGTCAGTAACATTCAGTTTAACTGTGAGGCTCTTTGTTTCTCTACAGAGAGAAAATAAGGGCAGCCTGTCGTGTGCCTTTGCTTTTATTGATCTGGCACAAAACCATGTCATGGAGTTATAAACCACTCCCTCTGGAGTAACTAATCTTTGCAGGTCTGCAATAAGCATTTGGCAGGTAATCACAGAGATGGAGTATGTTACTGAGAGCTGGCTGCTTTAGCCAATGTGGGAAGTTGGGGTATTGTTAAAATTCATCAGAGGCTAACCCCCTTCTCAGCAACCTGCTGGGTCAGAATCCTTGGCAAGCCTATTCATCTTGGCTTTTTCTAAATTCTAAGGAGGCATAATATGCTCAAAGCTCCACTTAACTTATTCATGGATGATAGAAACATGCTTTCCTTTACAATTGTAAGGGAGTTCCATGATTTAAGGCTATTCGAGTTCTTGTCAACCGTTTGTCCTTTTGTAGTATCTCGAGTACTGCAGTGTTTAGATTGAGCTAATAAGTCAGGGTGCATTTTGCAGAAATACAAGAACTATTTGTGAAAGTTCTACTTAGCTCTACCATTTTAGAGTCTAACAGCATCTTCTGGTAATCAATATAGGGTCTTGTTTATCACAAAAACAAAACCTTAAAAGTTACATGGCATTAGCCTTGTAAATCCACTTTTATGATTGACTCTGGTTAATACGATACAGTCTTTATGACTTGACAAAATGCTGTACATAGAAAGTCTACATATTAAGGATATCTTATACTTCAGCCTCTTTCCTGGAATTCACATGCTGAGTGATAAAATGGAAGCTTGGAATAGAAAACTTCCTTGTTCTGCATAGGTTCTGGTGTTTATTTATTTATTTTTTAAAATATAAATTTATTTTAATTGGAGGTTAATTACTTCACAATATTGTATTGGTTTGGCCATATATCAACATGAATCCACCACAAGTATACATGTGTTCCCCATCCTGAACCCCCCTCCCTCATCCCTCCCCATACCATCCCTCTGGGTCGTCTGAGGCTCTGGTGTTTAAATATAGGCCGTAAGGTTTATTACAGGCCCCTATCACCTACAAATGGGATATACTCTGGATTTCCATGTGAGGTTCATTTCTGCAGGGCACTATTAGTTGATATTTTACACTGACATTTTATCTAGATTTAATGATCCTTTTAGACCACAAGGCTATCTGTTACAAAGTTGGTTGGGATTTCTGGAATGATATATTGCCTTTTATGTGGAATCTCCCAACAGCATCTCTAGAAAGAACCAAACTCAGAATTCTTAAGGGTTTAATAAGAACTCATGGCTAGTGAGACTTCAGGCAATATCTGTCACAGAATTAAAAGAACAGCTCCTAAGATTAGTGTTGTCAAGGGTCTATGGCTTAAGCACATACAGGATTCAGACTTCATGCAAATCGGCTTCAATGTGTCAATCACTCTGCTCAGGTTGTGAAAGGCATACAGACATAAGAATGCCAAATATAGATTCTGTAACAGGGACTCCCTGAGGGTTCATGGGCTGATTCAAATCTATTAAAATTATATTCAGGAGTAGAATATAAGCACTATATTCTAGTTGGTAAAGTTGTTTATCCTAGGGTATGGGCTAACAGTTCTGAAATAGCTGTACACACATACCAAGGTTGAGAAAGTAAATGAAGAAATGGATGACAGAAGACAGAATCCAAGTTTACTACACCTGGAGTGGCGAAGGTTACTGATAAGCAAAAGGGAAAAATTAGAATAAATCATTTGTTACTGGAGTCAAGGTAAAGGTATCAGTATGAATTTAAATTTAGCTCAGTACATGTACTGATGGGTCAGTACAGAAATAACCATGCTCATGCTTACATGCAGATTGGTATACATATACTTCCCAGCTCTGTCCTTGGACTCATCAATGTCCCAATCTTAACAGGCGTACCCAGTGCCCAGATTTTGGATTCTAACACCACTCGCTAATAAGGAGGATTAGGATGCTTTTGGAGAAATAAACAGTTGTAGGCCTGGGGCAGGAAGTACACAAGATGAGCCTGAAATATCATGCAGTGACAGAAAGTAAGGAAGTACTTAAGAAATAAAGCAATAGAGATATGTCAAAGGAATACTAGAGTCAACTGAAAGACAGCTGAGACAATTTGAGCAAGAAAATCAATAAAATAGTATTGAATTATAAACCAAAGTATAAAATATAAATATTCTTGAGTCCAAACTGATATAAATAAAGGATTAAATAAAAAATAAATGAGGAAGAGGCAAATCTCCTGCATATAATTCCAAACAATTTACGTAGCTACTCTGCCAGTAAGAAGCTGGAACATAATTCCAACTCCTTAAGTGTGGGGTACTCTTAGCAACTGGCTTTCAAAGAGTACAGTACAGAAAAAAAAAAAAAAAAAAGATATAGAAACTGAAAACCTAGTATATGCTACCTTTGCCAGGTGATCAATGTTAATATGGTCAGTGATAAATTGATGGGGTGTACTCTTGATACATCGCATTGAGAAAGACACTTCGCCTCTGTGGTCTTCCTTCCAAAACTCATAATCTCAGTCTGACTATGAGAAATACATTAGGCAAACTCTACAAAATATCTGAGAACTGTCAAGAACTGTCAAGATCATTAAGAGCAAGGGAAGTTTGACGATTATCACGGTTGAGAAAAGCCAAAGAGATAAAAAATATATATATATATATTCTGGATAGAATCCTGGAATGGAGAAAGGAAAACTGATGAAATACAACAAAAATATGGAGTTTAGTTAATATTAATGCACCAGTGTTGTCTTATTAATTGTGGCCAATGTCTCATAGCAGTATAAGATGCTAACTATAAGGGAAACTGAGTGTAGAGTATGTGAGAACTCCTTGATATATCTTTTTTTTTTTTTTTAATTGTGCTGGGTCTTCATTGTGGCACGTGGGCAAGAATTCTCTGATATATTTTTGCAACTTTTATTTAAAACTATTCTATCAGTAAAATACAAACTAATTTTTTAAAAAATATATACAAGAATTAGTATCCAACTTGGATTAGTATCAGGTAGTAAGAGGCAACATGATTGAATGCTTGCTATGCGATGAGAACTTGATCAGGTGCTTTACATATATTATCTATTCACCTCACAATGACACAAACTGGGTGATATTACTATGCCCAAGTTACTAATGGAAAATCCAAGGACTTGTCCAAGAACACACAGTTGAACAGTGTGTGACAACTAGCCTGACACCCAGCTGACTCTAGAGGTCTCCCTCTTAGGTACTACATCGCTCTACATCTTGCCTAATTGTAATCCAAGAGTATTCCACTCATTAGGCTCATGGAGAGATGTGGTATTTGATGATATATTACTAAATATTCATGCATGCGGAATGAAATTTGCCCTCGATTGCAGATTATACATAATCTGTAAAGAGAACATCCACATATTTCATCAGACAGTGACACTGTCCTAATTTATTTCACATGGATGATGTTGATATAGAGGCAGAATTTTTTTACATGACTTTTCCTGTAGATGCTTCATTCAATACTCCACAGAAAAAGCTAAATCCAACAGATAAAAATCTTTTGGAAGGACACCTGCCACTGAGTCAATATTCTAGATTCTCTGACCCTAGATGCTTCATTCAATACTC
Organism: Connochaetes taurinus; assembly: GCA_006408615.1. NCBI lineage: Eukaryota > Metazoa > Chordata > Mammalia > Artiodactyla > Bovidae > Connochaetes > Connochaetes taurinus. Next base: position 136,667 of record SJXO01004969.1, read on the forward strand.
CACAGAGAAGGCGAAGTCCAACAGAGAAAAATCTTTCAGAAGGAAACCTGTAATAAAGTCAATATTCTAGATTCTCTGAGCCTCAGACTCACCTAACCACAAGAAGCTATTAACAAGTTCCCCAAGGTTTTAAGTGACTTTCCAGACTGCTGCAGGGGCAATCCTTCTGGGCATGATTGCTGTCCATGCACTTAAAAAGTTGAAAGCGCATTTTCTTCTAGCGGGAAATACCCACAGAAAGTTAACTGAAGAATCTAATTAAACAAGTGGCCCTTCAGGCAAGCATATAGTCTTGCTTGGTGATATCAGTTTGGAAGACACAACACAAGAACAAACTTTGAGGAGGCCCCAAAGTATCACAAGGAACTCTCTCAAGCAGCATCCACGCTCTGTGCATGTAGTTAAATGTATACTGGGGTCAAGTCTTTGCAAACTGACTTTGCTCAAGCTTTTCAAAACACACTCATCAAAAATGCACTAGGGGAACATGGAATTTAACATCTCTGACACCATATTTCTGTTGACTGCTGGATTTTTAGTGCATTCTAGGATGCCAGGTGTTAGAGTCTACTTCCATGGTGCCTCGGTCATGGAATTCAAGTCCTATTGAAATAACTAAACAACACATTAAGATGTTTCCCTTGTGGTTTCAAGTTATTATTAGATAGGGATATGAAATAAACACAAATGTGGTCAAGATGATTCTTTTTCTGCACTTATTCCTTGTTCATATTTGTAATCAGATTGAACTTTTTCTAGTGTAATAAAGATAGTTACCTTCAATTAGGACTTGGAATTTAGACAAAATAGGTATGTCTCCTCACCTTTCAATGTTATCTTATTTGATTCTCAAAAACATAAACAAGTAGCCAACTCTAGAAACAAAAAAGAGTGCAGAGAACTTGACAACCACTAAGATTCAAACTTATATAGCAGAAATGGACAGAATTAGTCAAAATCAAGTCTAGATGGAAGAAAAGAACAATAGATACCCGTAACTCATCACAAAGTTATAAGAAGCCTAGGCTCCTAAACTACATTTATACCAAAACCTGTGTTATTTGAGGGCATTTCTGGTGCTGAGTGTAAAATTCAATGAGAGTAGAACTGTTTGTTGCCATGTATACATGTATGCACATGTGTGTATGTGAATGTGTGTATATGGGGTTAAAACAGCTGTATGTGTGCATTCAAAGCACTGATCTATTTTGAGACCTGATATTTTGCAGCATTCTTCAAATGATCTTAACATAGATAAAGGAAGCCTCCTACTTCACAGAGGGCACGCTGGGTTGTCACAACACTCTGAGTGAGGTTAGAGCTGTGGCATTGGTACTCCTTCACTCATTGCTTACACAGCTAGGAACAAAAAGGCAGCATCAGAGGTGAATTCTACCCTAAACTAGAGATCAGAAGACCAATGCAGAGATTAGTTTGCTGAGAAATGAGCACTGGAGCCAGGGCATATACATTCTCTCTGTCTGTGCTCAGAAATATTTGGGAAGAAAAAAACAAGAAAGAGATTGACCAGGATGACACTGTCACATTGATCAGTAATAATAGCTTCTTATAGTGATGAGGTCAACAGGAAAACCATTAAAAGCATCTTCTCCATGAACATTTGGCACTGACTTTTCAGTCATGCCCACAGAACTATAAAGGCAGCAATGATCTCTCCGCCTCCACAACTCTGAACTGGAATCACCAGATACACTCACAACTGCTCACATAGACGGGAGCAGCATAAAAATTCACTGGTGGATTTTTCTAGGGGAAAAAGCATATTTTGTGTACCAATGGATATTGTGGTTTATTGGTGAATTGCTATTTGCCTGGCCTCCTGAATGCAATGGAGATACAAGCTTTAGAAACCCAGATCAGCTTGTGATGCAGAGAAAGGATGGCTTAGGGCAATTTTGCTGCAAGAAATCCACCATAATACATTCCCTGTGTTGTGTATTCAGCTGCTCAGTTGTGTTTGACTCTTTGTGACCCTTAGGACTACAGCTCACTAGGCTTCTCTGTCTATGGGATTTTTCAGATACGAATACTGGAGAGGGTTGCCATTTTCTCCTCCAGAACACATTCCCTGCTCTTACTGAAAACTGCAAAACCATCACGCTCTCATCAGAAAACTCCACCCGCAATGAAAGCATACCTTGTTCATTCTCATGCAGTAATAAGAGGTATTTAGACAATTGTCATCTACATAATCTCAATTGTTCTCAGAGTGAATGACTGACAGCTCAGGAATAGGATCATGATCTAACTGAGGCTTAATTATTATTGATGGAGACTAGCATACATTTAAGAACACTCAAAAGAAAACCTGATATGATGACTATAAGCCATTACTTGAGATTATGAACACAAACTAATATAAATGAAATGTCTATTTAACATATTAGTCAAATTAGAAGCTCTAAATGTCTGTAACAATAAAATAAGAAGCTGTGTTTAAATGAAACAAGAATGAAGGAGGAAAGTTCAGGCAATTATTTCAGTCTAAATCAGTGAGAAAATTCTTCAAATCTCTTAAAAGGTAGAACCAAAATCATACCATATCTAATCTTGGGAACTGAGTGCTGTTGGAAGAGAGCTGTTTAAGTTTCATAGCCATTTGGTTCTCTGATGGGATGAAGAGGAATGAAGATGTCAGTACCTGGGATAATAGAGACTTCAAATAGCTTTTAGAATAAAATTACAATGCGAGATGCCAGCTCATTCACTTAGGCTATTTATCAAAATAAGAATTGAATACCCCTGTGATGGCATTCTCATTTGGAAAATCATTCATCCAGCCATCCATGGCACACATTCCATGTCAACTTCTGTGTGTATATTTTGAAGAGTCAAATTGTGTGAGTCCTCCAAGACAGAGATTGAGGAAAGAAATCAATCACTGTGGAATTACAGGGAAGCTTCATGCAGGAGAGTAGACATAAGGCTGCTGCTAAACAAAGGTAAGACATAGAGTAAAGAAAAGAGAAAGACGAAGAAGGGGCTTTTCTGTAGCAGAAACTGGAAAATCTTTAAAGCCAGAAGCTTAAGACTGGGAGGAGTAAGGTTGATTCTTGTTGAGTCCAGAGATGTAGTAGATATTCTAGGTGCTGGGCTCAGATCACCTTTACCAGCCAGAATACAGATGCCGCAGATGCTGCAATGTGACTGATGACTACCTATAGCTGCTTTTTATGAAGACTTGCTCTCAGACAACCTGGAGATGTCTCATCAAGAAGAGCACCCACCTCCCCTGGCAATACTCCTTATAAGAACTCAGCCAATGGCTGACTGACTCTGAAGTTCAAAAAGCTGGCCTCCTTGCTAATTCTGTGGTCAATCTGTATTCCAGAGCACGCAGGTGGGATCAGACTCCAGCTCAGACATTGCCAACTTATTTCCCAGCCCCATCCTGATCCCTTTCCTCTTCTCTTGAGAGCACACCTTAATATATTATTAGCAAAAGATTCTTTGTATCTGGCTCTGCTTCTCAAGAGCTCAACCTAAAATAGGTTGTATCTGGCTCTGCTTCTCAAGAACTCAACCTAAAATAGGCCAAGCTAGACCATAGCTAACAGGCTTGAGACTCTAAAACTCTTCCCAGCTTTTCCACTCCACATCAGGATTGATTGTGAGACACTTCTCTCAGTTATTATCAGCATTGGACTCTTTTAAGGTATCTGCTCAAAGGAAGGTTCTGGGCTCCAGTCTAGACCCATTAAAAAAGAATCACCATTACTGAGGCTGGGTTTCCCTGATAGCTGAGTTGGTAAAGAATCTTCTGCAATGCAGGAGACCCTGGGTCGATTCCCCGGTTGGGGAGATCACTAGAGAAGGGAAAGGCTATCCACTCCACTATTCTGGCCTGGAGAATTCCACGGACTGTATAGTCCATGGGGGTGCAAAGAGTCGGACACGACTGAGTGACTTTCAATTCATTCAGTTCAATTACCGAGACTAGAACACTCTGGGAGAGTCTCATGCACTTTAAGGATTAAGAATGATGCACTAAAACTTGGAGGAGGATGTTATTGATGGAAATAAAACCGGTGGGCAAACGAAGAGGAGAGGGACATGGGAGTTGGGACTAAGACTGAAAGAGGGGCTTCCCAGGTAGTCCAGGGATTAAGAATCTGCCTTGCAATGCAGGGGGCATCAGTTCGATCCCTGACCCAGGAGGATCCTTCATGCCATGAGACAGCTGGGCCCATGAGTCACAACTTACTGAACCTGCACTTTGGAGCCCATGAATCACAATTATGGAGCCCATGTTCTGCAACTGCTGAAGCCTGTGCACCTAGAGCCCAAGCTCTGCAACAAGAGAAGCTCAACTACTGAGCCCACATTCTACACCTACTAAAGTCAGCCCCTAGAGCCTGTGCTCTGCAACAAGGGGGGCCACTGCAATGAGAATCCCATGCACTACAACTGGAGAGTGGCCCTTGCTCGCTGCAACTAGAGAAAGCCAGCACACAACAATGAAGGCCCAGTGCAGCCAAAAATAATAAATAAAATTTTTAAAAAGGCTGAAAGAGAAGTAGAGATTTAATGAAGAATTATAGCAGTGTAATGCAGTTAAGCTATTTCAAATCCTGAAAGAAGATGCTGTGAAAGTGCTGCACTCAATATGCCAGCAAATGTGGAAAACACAGCAGTGGCCCCAGGACTGGAAAAGGTCAGTTTTCATTCCAATCCCAAAGAAAGGCAATGCCAAAGAATGCTCAAATTACCGCACAATTGCAGTCATCTCACACACAAGTAAAGTAATGCTCAAAATTCTCCAAGCCAGGCTTCAGCTGTACGTGAACCGTGAACTTTCAGATGTTCAAGCTGGTTTTCGAAAAGGCAGAGGAACCAGAGATCAAATTGCCAACATCTGCTGGGTCATTGAAAAAGCAAGAGAGTTCCAGAAAAACATCT
>SJXO01004970.1:0-35027 GCA_006408615.1 Connochaetes taurinus
GAGAGGATGCTCCTCAGAGAGTCCAGGACTCTCTGGACGTGGAGACCCCGCCACGCTCTGCAGCTTCTGTGAAAAGCACCACATCCTGCATTTCTTCTGAGACCCTGGGTGAGCCTTACCTTGACTTGTTCATTAGAGGTTACAGCACAGAAAACAATCTCTGTGAAGCCCTGGGACGGGAACATCCGGAAGCAGATACCGCCAATGACACGGCCATCTTTGATTAAAGCAAGGGTTTTGTGTTTCCTGGAAGAATAAGATTGCATCACTGTTTTACCTCCTGTTTGGGGTGTTCCTCATAACAAGTCAGGAAAACTGGAAGGGAGGGGGGTTCTTTCTTGATTTTTCTGTGGAAACTGCCTCTGTCTGGCCACCATCTCACTAGAACATTCCCTAAGTGGATGTCTTAGAGCGAGCCTGCCTCCCAAGACGTCCCCGGAGTGTCCGTGAGGACAGCGCCAGCCACCTGAAGGGATCTGAGCCCCAGACGAAGAACAGAGCCCGTGGACAGGCGCTGAAACAGGGTCAGGTCCGATGCCCGCGAGCCCAGGGGGAGCAAAAGCCAGGGACGTGGGCACACGCTTCCGAAGAGTTCACTCTCACTCAGAAATACCACAGAAGCTATAAGGAAATGAAAACACAGTCCACCTGCACGATTTGCTAAAACCTGCCTTCCAGAATCCCATCAGGCCTTCTGCCTGAAACGTCACTCTGAACAGTCACGGGCATGGGTCACGGTCCACACGGGCGACTGGGCTCTCTATGTTACAATGCATTCAACTGCGGAAGCTTCCTTTCCTGTCTTTTCCCTTCTTTTAATGCGATGGATGATCAAAGTTAACCTAACACCACAATAATCTTGCCAGGGCTTATAGACTCAGGCAAGAATTGAACCTACTTAAGATGCCCAAATCAGAATATTTGACTATGAGAAAATTGGGACATCCTCTTAATGTTTATATTTCCTCCACTGGTGCAATGAATGAAGCACAGGATGGTCACCGGCAGCTTAGAATATAAAGCCTCAGTAACAGAAAACTGACCAGCTGCGGGGAAACTCGTCTGAATGCCTGTGGCCGCAGCCACAGCAGTGACGGCACTCTGCCCGCTCTGCCCACCCTGCCCGCGCAGCTCACGAGCAGCAGCAGCACGTGGTGGGTGGCCGTGCCTGACTGTCACTACCCGAGCGGTTCCGTAAGTCCCTGATGGCCCAGTGAAGACCTGACCTTTCAACACAGAGGGTGGGGTCAAACCCCCATTTGATTCCTGACCAGGGAGCTGAGATTACACGTGCCTCGGGATGAAACAACCAAAACATTAGACAGAAACGATATTGCAAAAAATTCAGAAGAGACTTTGAAATGGTCCACATCAAAAAAGCTTCAAGGCTGGTTCACGTTGATGTTTGGTAGAAACCGACACAACTTTGTAAAGCAATTATCCTTCAATTAAAAATAATTTAAGTAAAAAAAAAAAATATTAAAAAAAAGAATGCATTTTATAAAACAAATCAGGAAAGTGGAAAGCAGAGTGGGGCACGACTCACGGGTCGAAGACGAGCCGGGTGATGTACTCCTTGGGCATACGCGGCAGCTGGTGCGAGAACACGTTCTGCAGCCCCACCAGCCACATGAGCACCTTCTTGTTGGGCTTCTGGCTCAGGGAGTTGCCCACCACGTGGAACTCGATCACACCCCTGCGCTCCTCCAGCCTGGCCGCCTCGTCCCTGGCCGAGTGTGCCGACAGAAAGCTGGTCTGCGAGCAGGAGACAAGGGGTCACACGGGGCGCCTCCCTAAGACGGAAGGGACAGCTCACGGCAGCGCCTCTCCTCTGTGCGCTAGTGAGATACGCACTCCTGGGTTTCGGGTCCCAACCAGTAACACACAAGCCATGAAAAGACAGCTAGGCAGAGCGTTTTGCCAGACCAGAGCCTCCCACGTGTCCACGGAGAAGTGATACAGACCAGGAGTCACCAGACTTTCTCTGAAGGGCCAAACAGCTCATGTTTGGATCTGCAAGTCAGGAGGCCTCTGCAGCAGCTGCAGACACTGCGGCGGGGTGAACACAGCCGGGACCACGCGGACTCCACGGCGGGGAGAACGCGGAGGGACCACGCGGACACGTGTGGGCAGGGCAGAGCACCCGAGGACTTGATTTAATGGGGGAGGCAGCCTGCATCTGTCCTGTGCGCTACAGCCAGCCAGTCCTTGGTTTTGGGAATCCCATCTGGCTGAGCACCCTTGGGATCCCAGACCCCAATTGTCCCTGCAGGCCCACAAGTAGCAGTCACGTCTATACTACCAGCACCTCTTTTTCCGAGGAAGGCAGGCTTCTTTGCAAAGGAGTCGTGTTGACCACTCTCAACCAAGCTGGCAGTACAACCTCCTACCAGCACCCTGCGCCCCATCCTATGTAACCCACGCAGTGGGGTGCAGGTCAGTGTTCAACAAACAGACCCCCAAGGCAGAAGGGCCAGCTGCTGGCACTGCCCGCCTCACTGGTCTACGGCTGGTGCTGGAGGCCCATCTGCCACTGTGGTCAGCACATGTAATGACCGTCTCATAAAATCCCAGAAAATGTAACAGCTGCCATGTGCGTACCCGCACAAGGCAACTTCAGGACACCACTGAAGCCACCCAGAAATCGTGAAACGTGCGGCGACATCCACACGTCACAGCTGAAACAAACTGAGCAAACTACTCTGTGGAGTCACTAAATCCCCGACAGACGTGCACACAGAAGGTCCCAAGGGCTGACACCTAGAAGGAAATGGAAAGAGCAACTGAACAAGGAGATCGTGCTCTTAACAGCATTCCAATCCTGTGAATTATCCTCAGCTGCACAAAATAAATCTCTAAGGAAACATGAGAAATTAAACATGGATACTTTCACCCAGCAGAGCCATTCTAAAAAGAATTTTTACACATGTTTTGAAAAATCATCTTATTTCTTCATTTCCTGGAAGCTGTCAGAAACATCTAAAGCTGCTTTGCACCTGGATATGACGCGAGATGACAGCAGTCCTTTTGCCCGAAGCTTTACTTGAATCTAATCATCAGTGAACAGACACACATTCAGGGCCCTTATGCCAAAGCAGGGCTCTGCAACAATGGCGCTGCCACAGAAGGCTGCCAACAGAGGGCCGGGAAACTGCTCTAGAATAAACCAAACAGATTAAAGAGCTGAAGAGATCAGAATTAAATGCAACATGTGACCCCAGACTGGTCCTCCAACAACAGGAATAGATACCATAAACAACAGAATTAGGATATATGGGGAATCTGGATATGGGCTGTACATTAGGCCAAGAGTAACATCACTGACTCAATGGACGTGAGTCTGAGTGAACTTGGGGAGTTGGTGATGGACAAGGAGGCCTGGCGTGCTGCGATTCATGGGGTCACAAAGAGTCGGACACGACTGAGCGACTGAACTGAACTGAACTGAATATAACTCTAAGCAAACTTTTCGACAAAGGGCCAGGTGACAAATATCTTAGGTTTTGTGGACATACTTCGATAAAACTTTCTTTATAAAACCAGCAAGTGGACTGGATTTGGTACTCAGGCTGTAGACTGCCTATCCACACAGTAGATACTATTGTACTCCAGCTAATTTTCTGGTAGTGATAACTACACGGTGGGAATGCAAATGAATAGTCTCAGTCTTCAGAGACATATGCAGAAACCAGTAAGGGGTGAAGTGTCGCAACATCCGCATCTAACTCTGAAATGGCTCCACACGGTCACAGGAGAGGGAGACAGAGGGATGGTGAGCGTGGCCTGCAAGCCATTTGTGAGTCTAAATAAAGAGCCTCTGGGTCTTTACCACGGAATGTTTGCAACATTCATGAGGGTTTAAATGTTTCAAGATAAAAAGTTGAAGCAGGAGGAATGCCTTCAACGGTGGGGATTATGTGTCCCCACGACGCGACCGTCATCAGCAGATAACCTCTCATCAGCCTGCCCGCCTCTCAGCTCTGAGCATCAGACAACATGCAAACAGGGGGCACAGCTCCCCCGGCAACTCCACCCATCCCCAACAGCGTGAGCGGCTGCAGAGCGGATGGGGCCCACCCGCGGGCGGCTCGCGCGCCCCCTGCTGACCTCTGGCCCAAGCATCGCAGCGGGGTCTGTGATGGTGGACATGACCTCGTGGATTAACTCCAGTGGGATATCGCCCATCACCCGGGGCTTCTTGGTCTCCTCCAAAACATGAGAGTCGTTCATTTTCCTCTTTTCTCCTTGATGACCAAAACAAAAGGGCAAACGATGGGTTATTTCAAACACAAAGCACGTGCCAACTAATCCAACTGATTTTCTAATATCACTGAAAGGTGTGGACATCAACCCTCCCTGTACCAGGGAGAAGCGGCACGGCAGAAGGTGGGAAAGAGGAGGTAACTCTTTTCGCAGTAACTGCCCAACGTTCTTTTTTTTTCTACTTTATTTATTTATTGGCTGGGCAGCATGTGGGATTTCCTTGAGCAGGGAGTGAATCTCTGCCCCCGGCACTGGGACGCAGAGTCTTAACCCTGGCCCACCAGGGAGTCCCCCAAGCGCCCACACCATTCTGAAGAGCAATTGCTCTCTACACTGTGTTTTAACTTGACATGTGAGTTATTAAAGCGCAGCCTCTTCATGTGCACATTGAAAGGTGAGTCTAATTATCACTGGCTGTTAATCTCCATGTTGGAGATTAATTGTCCCTTTATGGTCAGAAGAATACGGTCCTTATGATAACAAAGTCCAAAATTGCTTGAAACTTGAGTTATGACCTCAAACTTGACCAACTGTTTGTAAACTAAGCATCTTCTGATAGTGTTGTTTGTTTGATCTATGAATTAATCAGAGATGTTTCTTCAAGTGTTCAACTTCTGGTTGATCATTTCTCCTTGTACTTCTGGTAAGTCCTTCTTTCATATATGTGGATGTATGTATATATGCATCTGTGAATGTATGTTGTATATGTGTGTGTCTGTCTACATATACTGGAAATACACTCATGAACTGTTTCACTTTGCTGGTGAATTTAATTTTTGTCCTCATGATCTCTCATAATCCTTTTCTGCCTTAAAATGATGCCTCACAAAGTGAGCAGGGCCCCTGGCCTTGGAAGTAGGTACATTCATTCCCAGGATGTCACAATCTATCACAAGTTGGGAAAGGCCAGGCGAAAGCAGGGAGGACTCTCCCCCAGGCTACTCCTTGGATCACTTGGCTGCTTTCTGTCCTCCTGTCATGATGTCTGGTTTTCCTTTTTCTTTTCCTTTCCGTTCTGTCATAATTTATTTATTTTCACAATTAAATTTCTAAATGCTCAAATCTAACTTGGTCCTCGGGTGTGGATGTCAGTAAGCGGGCTCCATACAACTCGCTGCATCTTGAGCTAAACAGCAGCAGAGCAACGTCAAGCACCTTGTGCGTACAAGATGCTTTTCCAAATGAGGCTCTTACTAAACCAGCTTTTGCTGAGTTCGTGTTTTTATAACTTTTTAGTTGTTATTATTGGAGGTGAGTGAGAATATTTTCCTCCATTTGACCAACGCTTCAAATCCCACAATTCCACAAGAATAATGGTGTGAACTATTTATTTTGGAGCTGAGATTTATACCCAATATGCTCCAAACTTGATAGCTTGCTGAGTGCTGCAATAAGAAAGCACCCTGGGCTATATCCGAGTTCAACGGGAGAGTTTCTAGAATGATCAGTAGCGTCCCCCTTGGAAGTGGCCCCAGTGCTGCCCGCTTAGTCCTTCACAGAAAACCCTGTTCTCTCCCCATTTCATGACACTTCTCAGTGTCAAACTTTGCTTGTGCCAAGATGTGTCTGATGTCACGGCTGTGGACACAAATGCAGCCTTCAGAACATTCTATAACTGCGAAACACCCCTAGCATTAAGAGATTTTTTTGCCCACGTGGCAGATTACACTCATGGCCAAATTCCTTCCCCTCCTGTCTCCAGCTTCTGTCATGTGATTCTGCAGCTCTTCCTACAAAAGGCGTCAAGGCCACCTCCCCACCCCTTGACTCTCAGTCTGACCACGTGGTTCACTTCCGATGACAAAATAAGGCAGGCATCATGGTGCGCCAGCTTCAAGCTTACGCTGCAGGAACTTGCAGTTCTTCCTGCTCTCTGGTGCTCCTGCCACCATCATAAGGACGCTTCCTGCCCAAGGAAAGGAAAAGACACCCAGTGGCCCTCAAAGGAGGACGAGAACTATGCGAGCACAGCCTGTCGGAGACGAGCCTTATCAGCCGCCTCCCAGGCAGCACACAGAATGAGTGAGCTATGATGATAAAGGACCACAGCTTGAGACTCTGCATTTCAAGGTGGTTTGTTACACAGCAATAACTAACCAATGCAGCTCAGAGGGCGTTCCAGCCGTTAAGATCCTTGACACGCACAGTACGCAGTTGACTTAAGGCTCCCTTTGCCACTCCTCAGGTAACGGAGCTTCTCGGAAATCACAGCCCTCGCTGGTGCCCTCCGAGCTTACCTGGGTTTGCCTCAAGCCCAGACGCGCCTCGACAGGACGGGCTGGTGCTCCCTCCATTCTGCTGCTCAAGGGAAGCAGAGCTCGAATTGTAGGAAACTGCCCCGGCCACAGGAGGTGGACTGATAACTGCCCCAGGAGAAGGAAGAGAAGGCGTTAAATGCCGTCTGTCTTGGGTAGTAATGAACCAAGTGTATGCGAGACCATTCCATTCCTGCCCAGCACCCGAAGAAGTCGTCTCTAAGACAGGAGCTATGCGGCCAGTGTGAGCTTGATGATAAAGACAAGGGTAGTTACAACCCATTGGATAAAATAAAGACATCTGAGTCCAAAGTGACAAAATAAATGAACAAATAAATAATGGAGAGAAGGTAAAACTCTCCTTACAGGAGAATGGGAAGAAATAAGGAAGCAATGATGGAAGGTGGGGAGAGGGGGGCAGTTAGGGAACAGCCAGCACATAACGGCTGATTCAGGGAAGAATCATCTGTACACGCCGAATCTTGGGACTGTAATTTTGATAAAAATAGAATAGTCTCGAAGTGAAAAGTGAAAGTGAAGTCGCTCAGTCGTGTCCGACTCTTTGCGGCCCCATGGACTCCACAGTCCATGGGATTTTCCAGGCAAGAATACTGGAGTAGGCTGCCATTTCCTTCTCCAGGGGATCTTCCCAACCCAGGGATCAAATCCAGGTGACCTGCATTGCAGACAGACTTTACCATCTGAACCACTAGGGAAGCACCAAGTATCTCCCCACATAAGTACCTTTTTTTTTTTAATTACCAAAGTAGAAAAGTTAACACTGTAGTGGAGAAATCTCAAAAACCCCACCCTAACCCAGTGACAAACCTCACACCAGCGATCACGGGAGAGGCCAGCGTCCCATGCCTCCTGGTGTGACAGAAAATGGCTATGAACCGTGTGGCTGAGATAAGAGGCAAGATGGAAAACACGACCCAGATTAAGGAGTAATACTGCATCAAGGCTGAGACTCCTCACTGTGATGGCTGCTGGGGTTAGAGACGAACACACTCCTGCTCTTAGGAGATCCCCACTGAAGTCAGCAAAGGGGCAGGATCTTTGTAACCATCAGACTGTTCAGAAGACAGGCACACACACACACGTTAGCACATGGAGAGAGACAGAGCGAGACAGACGGAAGCAGCAGAACGCCGACCGACAGGGCCAGCGTTGACCGCGGTGAGTCTGGAACAGCAACCACACAGCAAGGGGCTGCTTGGTCCTGGTCTTGTTGCTCTTCTGTAAGTTCACGAGTGTCTCCAAACAAAACCATTTTGTTTTGTCTTTAAAAAAAAAAAANGCGGCAGGGCACACTGGCGAGTGCGGCCCAGCAGAGCTGGGGGACAGCCGGAGCTCCTGGGGTGAGCCCGACGTCCCCGGGCAGAGAGCCCGCCGCCTCCACGCACCGCTGTGCGGTGACGGGCGAGACTCGGGGAGCAGGGCGGGCCAGGAGGCGTCCTGAGCAGGAGGGCCAGGGAAGTCTCACCGCCTCCAGCCCTCCAGAAGAGAACTAACCGGACCCGCCCGGAGCCCGGGTCCCCGCCGGATCATTCCTCTTTCCTTGTGCACGGGTCTGCCTGTGCGTGTGCGAGGCACACGGGTACGCGCAGGGCAGTGCAGCAGGAATCAGACGCGATGGGAAACCCAGTCCCGGCACTTGGGAGGCTCTGTTTTTGGGCCACTGGCTGCTCCTCTCTGAGCTCCCATCTCTCATCCATATACAGGGGTTAACCACACCAACTTCTCCTGGTTCTGGCTAGAGCTTAAAGACCCGAAGCAAACCTCACCAGCCAGCACTCACTGGAAGTGCGAGCTATTCTCATGGATAAACTGGGTCTGACCAGGTAGGCCTCCCACTCACGAGAAAGGGGCTGGGCAGCATGATGAGTGCTGAGGACAGCTGATGCCGTCAGACCCTCCCGGAGCTCAAATGTCCAAAAGCCACGCCCTTGGTCAATTATGCCACAGCCTCCTGGCAGGGGCCTCAGCATCAGGAGCCACGCCCTTGGTCAGTTATGCCACAGCCTCCTGGCAGGGACCTCAGCATCAGTAGGCTTTTTATTTTTCATTTTTTTAAAATATTTATGCATTTGGATTGTGGGGTTTTAGCCGCAGCCTGCAAACTCTTCGTGGTGGCATGTGCGATTTAGTTCACTGGCTGGGGAGGGAAGCCAGGCCTCTGGCAGGGAGTGAGGAGCGTGAGCCGCGGGCCCTCAGTGAAGCCCCAACGTCAGCGGCATTTAGATCCCGTGGGTGGTGCCGCCGAGCAGCCAAGCTAAAGAACCGGGGACAGGATATCATCAAGGCTCCATCAATGTCTGGAAGGAGACTCAGCTCTTGGCATGGCGAGAATTAGAAGAGGGTTGTGGGAGAGAGGCCGTCCGAAAGTCAGGCGAGTTAGGGACAGACAGGCGGCCAGCACGGGGGCAGAGGCAGACACGGTGCCCAGGCGCGGGGCAGCTCACAGGAAGGGCCAACACGGGGCTGGGTTAGGGTTAGGCGCCGGAGGGCCGCGGACTGCTAGCCAGAGAAATGTGAGGTCATATTTTATGGCCTAAGGTGAAAAAACAACACAAAAGGTGTCTTTGACATGGTTTTGGGAACAAGAATCCAAATAAAGAAGGTTTGATCCAAACCAAAATACCTCATTCCCGAAGTATTTGGGTAGGATTTAATTATATTCACATCCAAACTCAGGCTCTAAATGAAATGATGTTTTAATCACCTTCTCCAGTGCAGTATGCTCAGTGAAAGAAGCCAGAGTCAAAAGTTTCGTGCTGTGTGATCCCACTCGTGTGGCGCTCTAGAAAAGCACAGCTGCGCGAACAAAGGACGCACCAGAGGGGGCTGCCCTGGCCGAGCTCAGCACTGGGCTCGCGGCCGCGGGGCGACACAGCGCCGGGGGGTCACCAGAAGCCACAGGACCACACACTAGGGGTGACTTCTGCTGGATATAAAAACAAACCGGGGGAGGTATCGAGAATGACAAGAAGAAATGCCCTTTGCTGGGGGCGGTGCTCACGGGCCCCTGGGACACACTGAACCAGATCTACTGCAAAGGCGACACCAAAATTCTGCGTTCCGCCTCCCCCCGAGGCCACACGGAAATGCCTGCTCTGGGACCTCCTGACAACCTTCTCCAAGGCTTCTGAGCATCGAGGCAGGAATTCAGACCCCGTCTCCAGAGTCCGTGTGACTCCAAGTCACACGTCCTCACCAAAGGCCCACTGAGGCCCTGAGCCCACGGGGCACTGCACGTTCTGAGACTCAGCCCCACTGTTACCCGAGAACAGCCTGATGTTCAAAACAGGCGTCCAGACCCACAAGCCAGGCTGAGACATGACTGCAGGGCAGGCCGTGACCAAGACTGTGTCTTGGAACAGTCAACGTCTGCCTGCAGGCCTGCGCGCTGGGTGCTTCGCCCTCTGCGCAGCTGTGCAGGGCAGGCTGAGCAAATCTGGAGGCAGAGCAGCGGCTGCTGCGGTCTCAGCTGTCTGCCTTGCACCTGCTCTCCTCGGGAGCAGAGATGTCGATGCCAGGTTTGCCAAAGTGTTTACTTTTCTTTGCTGACTCTAGTCTTCAATTTCTTGATGAAAAATGCAAACAAATGCACAGTGAACGGCAACAAACACTTCTTGGTTGTGTTCTGATTTATGCAAAAAAAAAATTATTTTTTTTACCTGTTTGGATTCCAAGCTGGCTGGTTCTGGAAGAAGCTGAGAGGAAATCCTGATCCCAGATGGGAGAGTTCTGACTATAAACTTCTTCTTCTAACATGGATAGAAACCTAGGCATGAGAATAAAGGCAGGAGTCAGCCCACAAGTCACGCGTCACTAGGGGGCAAGTGCCGGGCACCACGGCGGCCCCCCAGCCAGCACCTCCTCCTCAGTTCAGAGCTCTGAAATGCAAGTGCCGGGCACCACGGCGGCCCCCCAGCCAGCACTCCTCCTCAGTCCAGAGCTCTGAAATGCAAGTGCCGGGCACCACGGCAGCCCCCCAGCCAGCACTCCTCCTCAGTCCAGAGCTCTGAAATGCAAGTGCCAGGCACCACGGCAGCCCCCCAGCCAGCACCTCCTCCTCAGTCCAGAGCTCTGAAATGGTCAGCTACGACCCGCGTGGTGATGTAACTGGGCAGCCTTGGTATATTCAAACAGAAATGCATTTCCACAAATGTATTCTCTTTGGGCTCCATGTAGGTATTAATAGATACAACCTGGACCACACAGAGAATTGCGCATCATGGAACTGCACTTCCCCAAGCCCCCCGGGAGAACCCTGGAAGGAGAGCTCGCCTCCCCTCAGGGCCGTCGTCTCATTTCCCTCACAAAAGCTGCTCGTATTTACGGAGTCCTTGCCACATGCCTACACTGTTCTGAGAATGTTTTATTGAATCTTCTCATCAACACAATGAGTGACAGATTTTATTTTTATTTATCACACACATGTACACATAGCTCTTACTATAGGATGGACACTGTTCTAAGCAATCAACGTATATTAACTCACTTGCTCTTCCGAATAACCCAATGAGACAGGATCCATCACTGTGCTCATTTCACAGATGAAAGTAACTTAGGGCACAGGCAGACTCAATAACTGGTTCAAATGCCCACAACCAATAAACTGCAGGGCTGAGACTGACTACCATGTTATATCTCCTGTCACGCCATAAAACAAGCAGGCCTCAAGTTTTGGGCCCACAGAAGCCACCTGCACAGCCTGGTCAGAGTGCAGCCCCCGAGCCGCACCCAGGCTCACTGAACTAGAGGCCACGAGAGAGGCCCAGCAACCGGACGCTGAGAAGCACCCTGGACAGCTCTTGTGTTCCCCCCAAGATGCAAAGACTGTGATTAAAATACCAACACAAATCTATACTTCTGGTACTGGGAAGTCTTCCTGCAAACCTCTTTTCAGGGCACATTCATTCTCATGGTGGAACATAGAATAACGGCTAAGAGCTTAGGGTCTAAACCCAGCTACCAAGCTCACCACTTAATATTTCCGTGACCTTGGGACAAATTCTTAGCTTTCCTCTTCTTCGGTTCCCCTTTTATAGAATGGAAACATCAACAGCAACTTCTGCACGAGGTGGTGGCCAGGACCACGCCCAGCTGGTGCCGACTGCTGAGAAACTGCTCCTTCATTCGCTCAGCAACACTGAATGCCCGCCACACGCAGGTGCCGGGCCAAGCCCTGGAGGACGGAGTGAACACAACCTGGCCTTGCCTTCAAGAAGTTTATATTGCATCGAGGTAAAAGGTTAGTGATTAAACGTCTCCGAAATTTTGAAATCCAAAAACCCTTTAAAAAGTATTTTTCCTAATCCATTTAGCAAAAAAACTGACCTGAACACATGCAGGATTATTTACAGTCTTTATAAATGGATTTGCTTCGGGGAGCTACCCCCACCCCAAAGCTACGATACATGTTCTGTGTGTTCTGTTACCTTTATAAAGGGGTCAGGTTACCCTAAACCCTGAATTGTGAACCCTACCAGGTCTGGATCACTGATTAAGGACTTAGATTAAAATCATCATCATCATCATCACAACCAGGCAAAGTGCCACTAATCTCCTCATTAATCAAGCCCAGTAAGGCTGCAGAAGGCAGGGGGAGGCTGGGTTTCGACAGTGAAGACAGGTGGGAAAGGTCCTGAGGGTCTTCTGATTGGCCTCTCACACTCAGAAGATTTAAGAATAAGGAAGCACCACACGAGCGCCGTCCTGCACTCAGCCACGGGACACACAGGGGCCACTTGTGCCGAGCCCGTCACCATTCACTGACGCTTCAGAACGCTTCCGGATGCTTCTCACCTAACACAGAAAGGCTGACAGCAACAGGAAGCAGCATCCTTACTGAGGTCACAGCTTGCCCTTGCTGACGACAGGGGAGGTTCCGGATGCCTCTCCTCCGCTGGCCCAGCAGAGCCTGCCGTCACCTCGCCCAGCCCTCAAGACTTCCCGACCGCCCTTCATCACAGAAGCAAATTTCCTTTCCTTTCCCAGGCTCCTTCTTTACGAGCAATTACATAATAGGAACACTTCATGAAGTCCTACGGAGACTTACCAAAGAAGAATGCCATCAACAGCTTAGGAAAATGGTCATACGTGTGTTACACTATCTATAATTATTATACTTATCTATAATTATTATACTCATCTATAATTATTTCAATACAATGAAGTTTCATCCAATGTCATGAGAAAGTGCTGATTATATAGACAAAGGATACAGAATTGTACGTAGAATAAAAGAACACCATACATGGAGAAAAAAAATAGAAATATCCAAAAGCACAAAAAGTAGATCACAGTGGTCGGCTACAGTGGCCCTTTGCCTCTTTGTTCTCTGTGAATCAAATCGCCACCAAATGCCCATTTACCACTTTTAACATGAAATGCAGATAGTAAAGTTTTAAAGAACACCTGTGTGACTCGGTGCCTGTAGTGGACGGCACACACGAAGGCCACGCAAGAGGAAGGGCTGGAGCCCCTGCGGACGCAGAGGGTGGGGCCGCACTTCTCCTGCCGGGGTCTGGGTTCAATGCCCGGCTGGGGAACCAGGATCCAGCCTGCCGAGCAGCACACCCAGAAAAGAAGGAAGAAAGGGTGGCGTAGGAAGTGCAGGAAAGCAAGCCCTGAGGATACACCTGACAAGCAGGGGTGCCCCACGGGGGGGTGGGGCGCGGGCGGCATCGGCAGCCTGACTGAGCCGGGCCCCGGCTCCACACGGCACCTCTGGCTGCCGAGTCTGCAGCTATAAATCCCTAAGAGCCTCCCATGCTGTCATATTCAATGGAAAGGGACTGAGGAGGAGAAGTGGGTGGAAGCTTTACCCTACCATCAGTGACAGAGAAGGAAAGAAAGCAGCACCGGTCTTCTCAGCTGACCAGCATGAGCATGCCAGAGCTACGGGCTGAAGGGAGAGAACACTGTAATCAGCAAATATCTGCAAGAAGGGAAATGAGCTTGCTACGGGAAAACCTGCTCCTGTGCAAGATAGTTAAAATTTCTCTTTAAGCACCATAAAAGGTGTGATGCGGGAGGGGTCCTCTGTCCCTTGGCTTAGACGCAGGATGACAACTATAATCTGAACACACGAAACATGGCTTATGAGGCAGATGTAACAGAGAAACAAGAAAACTACTTTAATCGCTAAGGAAAGAACTTAGACCAGTTAAAAGCCACGGAAATACACAAGCATCCCAGAGCTCCTAGCCTGTTTAGGGACAACACCCGGGATGCTGTTGAAGTCTTTCTGGACCTTCCTCCCTGCAGGACACCAAGTGTTCGGGCCCTGCCTCATCCTGGATGCTGGCTGTCCTCAGGAAATGCTGCAAATCAGGTCACTAGGACCCATGTTCAGCTAAAGCTCGTGAGAATTATCCTCTACCTAACGCTGGAGATTCATGCTCAACTGCAAAAACAAATTGTTCTGCCCGTTTCCATCAGAAAATCATTTTCGTTGTTGTTTTGGACCTAACTTATCTTTAAAAATTAAAATGACCATCTTTCCTGAGACACAAGTTGGGTAACCCAGAAATAGTAGCCATCATAAAAATCTAGCTTTTCAGATAAAATAGGCTGTTCCAGGAACATAACAGCGCCTCTCCTAAACTGCTCTCCACCTCACAGCCGTCCACGGCAGAACTCTCTCAGACCTAGAAAGCCTGTTCAAATGACAGCTTCCGGCCCCGCCGTCACAGCTCTGATGCGACGCCACCTGCACCCTCAGCCGCCAGCCACTTAGGCTAAAGTCTGCGTTCTTCACACTGAAAACCCATTTCCAAGCTCAGTGGTGTACACTGTACCTTCCTACCCCTCTGACCTATTTCCTACATTTGGAAAATATTTAAGTGAGTCTTTACACGCTGGACGTCTAGCAGGTTCAAGCAGCAAGGGGCCAAGGGCACGTGTGTGCCTGGGAAGCTGAGAGCAGAGGCGTGAAGATCCTCCTGCCAGAGACCTGTCCATCCCAGGCCAGCTCCCTCCCTCGGAGTCCAGTTCATTCCAGCTGAGACAGGGATGACCCATCAGCCTCAGGAAGCGCTGGAGAACTGGGTGCCAGAGACAGCCCCGGGCTCTCCTGCACCCCCTCTTGGAGACCACTTCTGCAGGGTCCCCACTGCCCTGGAGCGGCCGGGAGCTGAAAACCCCCCACACAACCCCGGCCTGTGTTCTGAGACTCGGGAGGGATAAGACATGCCAAGGGAGCAGTCAACCCAAAGTCAAGCTCATCTCAGATGGGCTGGAAACGCCCATGAGGCTCCCGAGGGGCTGCGAGGATGGGGGTCCTGCCCCCTACCCAGTTCTGCCCCTGAGGCTCTGGTGTGCGCCCGTCCATCTCAAGCATGGCGCAGAGCAAAGACCCGCAGGAGCACTCCCTTACTTCGGGAAGTGCGTGAGGATCAGAGTCCGCTTCTCCAGTGGCAGCTTGTCCTTCTCCTGCCTCGCCTGCTCCAGCAGCTGCCGCCGCATCACAGTGAAGACGGAGCGCAGCAGCGTCCTCCCGAACACCTGGGCCGTCTCGTACCGCGGCAGGCTGTCGCAGAACTGGGGCACGTTGCAGTAGCACAGCCACCTGCACGGGGGAGAGCACAGCGTCAGCGCCCGCGAGCCCCACCACGGGACGCCCAGGACGCTGCCCGACACCGCCGCCCTCTGCGGGAGACCAGGCTGCGGACGCGCCGCGGGCACGCCACCAGCGGGTCAGATGCTGGCTCACCCGGCCAGAGCCCTGGGCCCAGCTCTAGAGAACCACTCCAGCCTGCGGCACCCTTTCAACAGGAGGGTGGATTTGAGGGAACAGAGGATGTCCCGTTTGGAGGAGAACTCCCCCAGTGAACCCTCTGAATAAAACTTAAAAGCTTCTTTAAAATGCCTACACAGCACTCACACCCCAACAGCTTCAGTGGGAAGATGAAGATCTCCACAACTGCTCAAAACTCAGTCAAAACGCAGGAAGTGATAAGCTTCCACCATCTGTCGCCTAGGTGTTCAGTGACTCAAAGTCAAAACTGCTTCTCATCGTCGCGTGGGGCTGGAGGGGTGCCGGGCCCCAAAAGTCCCAAGGCCTTTCCTGACGCCTGAGCACAGAGCAGGGCACAGGGCTGATGCAGGGCAGATTCAGGACGCCGCGTCAGCCGAGAGGCTGGAAAAAGAACATTCATCCGCCACCACCTGCTCCAGGCCCTCCCAGAGATGCAAGGCCTGAAATTCCCAGCAGTCGGGGCAGGGGGGCCCAGCGGGCAGTGGAGACCAAGGAGGGACCGGGCTTCAGTGCCCAAGTCCTGCTCCTCGGAGAAGGACCCAGCTCCCCCTCTTCAGGGGGAGGACCCCTCTCCCCAGACAGAACCCTCTGCCCCACCAGGGGCTCCTCTCCCCAGATAGAACCCTCTGCCCTGCAGGGGACCCCTCTCCCCTGGATGGAACCTTCTGCCCCACTGGGGACTCCTTTCCTCAGATAGGGCCCTCTGCCCCGCCGGGGACCCCTCTCCCCTGGATGGAACCCTCTGCCCCGCCGGGGACCCCTTTCTGGCGCCCTTTCAGGTGAGCGGCCGAGTCCCACACGCCCAGCCGGCTGGAGGAGCCTCGATGACTGTCAGTCCTCAATAAAGAGTGGAGCAATGTTCACTTCCTCAGGCTTTCTAACTTATTCTTTATGTTACTCTGAATTATTTCAGCTCCCCTGTGTATGGGGTGGGGCCGTTTCAGCTTCGGGGAAGGAAGCCTTCGTCAGTGTTCATTTGTCTACCTAGACTGAAAATTAACCTTAAAAGCCTGCCGCTATCTCTGTTCCTCTCAACTCTCCTGCCCTAACAGCTCACGCCCAAACGCCACTCTACGATGCCGGCCCCAGATGGGCATGAGCGCTGTCTTACATCATCCTGTCAAGTTGGAAACAGTGGCCTTGGTAGCAGAAAAAACTAAAGGATGCGTTTATCTTGTAATTTATAAGGC
Source organism: Connochaetes taurinus (assembly GCA_006408615.1). Lineage (NCBI taxonomy): Eukaryota > Metazoa > Chordata > Mammalia > Artiodactyla > Bovidae > Connochaetes > Connochaetes taurinus. The sequence goes on from SJXO01004970.1 coordinate 16,479, forward strand.
ACATCATATAGAAATTCATCATCTACAAAGCTAGTCTTTGCTGGAAGTCAGTCCACGGCCACTTAATGAAGTTAGAATACTTGGAGCTGAAGGCAGGCCAGCTCCCAGGGAGCGAATTATGAAAGTACAAACGTAATCACAAACCATAACCATCGGATCAATTTCATGAGACTTAGGCGATTGTAAGACTGTAAATCTTAATAAAAGGGTGTCCAGTGTGGTACCGTGGGAGATCTAAGGATTTCAGGGTTTAGAAGTGCTGTCCGATGAAGGCTTCTGTGATGACAAGGCTGCTGGGCGCCTGTGGTGACGGTGTACAACAATCGGAATAGCCGTGTGGCCACCAGCCACGTGTAACTGCTGAGCACTCGGACAAGTGAACACACAGTTTCCTTTTTTATTTTAACTGAAGTATAGCTGGTTTGCAAGGCTGTGCTAGTTTCAGGCACGTAGCAAAGCGATTCAGTTTTTCGTGTGTGCGCGCGGAGATTCTTTTTCTGATTCTTCTCCCTTGTATGTTACCATTACAAAGCCTTGAATGTGGTCCTCTGTGCTGCACAGTCAGTCCTTGTCTGTCTATTTCACACACAGCAGCTGCGTCTGCGAGCCCCAAACTCCAATTCATCGCCCCCACCCCTTTTCTCTCTGGTAACCACGTTCGTTTTCCTGAAGAGACTGATTCTGGGAAGGATTTAAGGCAGGAGAGGGGACAACAGAGAGCAAGGTGGCTGATGGAGTCACCAACTCCATGGACGTGAGTCTGAGCAAAAGGCAGATGGTGAAGGGCAGGGAAGCCTGGCGCGCTGCCGTCCACGGGGTCACAAAGAGTTAGGCGAGATGAGCGACTGAGCGACAACTAGCTTTAATCAATTTAAAATCTGCTTTCCACCAACAAGGGCCTACTGTATGGCACAGTGAGCTACCCTATGATAAGCCACAGCGCAAAAGACTCGAAAAGTAACAGACTTTATTCTCTTAGTATAACACGCATCTGCTCCGTCGAGCCCGACTCTGTGACCCCAGGGACTGTAGCCTGCCAGGCTCTTCTGCCCACAGGATCCCTCAGGCAAGAATGCCAGAGTGGGTTGCCATTTCCTTCTCCAGGGGATCTTCTTGACCCAGGGATTGAACCCGCATCTCTTTACGACACACACACATGTATGTCTGAATCATTCTGCTGTGTGCCTAAAACTAACACCACGTAAATCAACAACACTGAAATTTTAAAATAAATAGAGGAAAAAATATTTTAGAATTCACTTTCAAATGGAAACCCTGAGAAATACATTTTCATTAAACACAACTTCACTGTTTTGGTAGAACTCCATTTAGCTTTAACCACTTAAAATGTAGCAAATGAATTAAAATATGCTGTAATTATAAACCCCCCACACTGGACATGAAAGATTTAGTACAAAAAAAAGTAAAAGACATCATTAATAATTGCTTATATTGATTCCATGTGAAGTGATAACATTTTTATACATTGGGTCAAATAAAACACTATTAATATTAATGTCCTGTTTTATCTTTTTAAATATAGTTACTAGAAAATGTCAAATTACAGATGTGGCTCACATTTGTGGATCATGTTATATTCTATTTGGCAGTGCTGATTTTGAGTCTGAAGAGCATTCCTGTCTATGGAGGTCACAGATGTCTGAGACTCTACTGAAGACCGATGCTATTTCTGTTACAACAATGATAGTGATAAATATTATAAAATCACAAAATGTTATCTGAAGTACTTAACAGGTCATTCACTCTCCGCAGGGCAGAGGAAGGCAATGTAGATTAATATTATCTAGTCAAAACTGTCAAATAAAAGGTTTTTATTTCCTCTGAAAATCACTTTATAGTACTTAAGTTTATACTTTTTTAGTTTAGTTCTGTTTTTGCTTCCAAAACTAACCTTACAAATGCCTAAGGGCACTGTACGGAAAGACAGGAGACGAGTCACCATGTTCTGGGTGCCAGGCGTGCGGTGAGACAGAAGGAAACAGGAGCGGCTGTGTGTCTCGCTGCTCAGACGTTCCTCTAAAGACTGACCTGGAAAGCAGGCTGTACCTAAACCCCTGGTCTCAGGTCTTCTCAAAAGAAGTGAAAGGACGGTTCAGTCCCTTTCGTGTGCCTAATAGAGACGGCGTGGTGTGCCAGTCACTGACTGACCAAACTCTCAGATTTTCATGGCACTGGGCTTACTCGCAGGGACCCTGCTTTCTTTAAAACACGAGGAGAGCTGGAAGACGTGCGTGCAGAAGGCCGTGGCGCCTACTCACTGCGGGACGGCAAGTCCTGCCGCTCTCAGGGCTTCCGTGACCCCTCCTGGTGTTCCTGCACTGAAGACTAGTCTCTTTCAGAGTCCAGACTAGAAGCTGGCTCTCTGAAGCCCCGCCACACTGCTCCTCCCACAATGCATGATAAATGCCATCCTAGGATCACACGCCTAATTATGAACGTTCAGGAAGCCTGGTGATTATTTATACCTCACAGTGCAACAGTCACAGAAAACTTTCACCAGACTCAATTCAGTTCTATCTAATTTGCTTGGATTCTTACAAACATCTCGCCAAGACAAGTAACTCCTAATTGTGAGGTGGTCTGCACAGCTCAGAATCTAAGGCGAATAATCTGCCACATTCCCTCAGCCTGGGCTTCTCTGGGGGTTCCGATGGTGAAGAATCCGCCTGCAGTGCAGAAGACCCGGATTTGATCCCCAGGTTGGGAAGATCTCCAGGAGAAGGAAGTGGCAAACCACCCCAGTTTTCTTGCCTGGGAAATCCCACGGACAGAGGAGCCTGGTGGGCTACAGTCCATGGGGTCACAAGGAGTCAGACAGGACTGAGCAGCTTACACTTTCACGTCAGCATATTCTGTTGGTCAGATGTACTTTAAGGAGTCATATTCCTCCGACACTTTTCCAGCTAGTTTCTCATGGAACTCTATTGGCACACCATCAGAAAATTTCAAAATATTTGTCCAGGTCTGCCTCTAAAGCCACAGTGACTCCTGGGGGACATATAAAGGTATATTTAATATACCCTCATATAGATTATTAAGGTTAAGTATATGTTAACAGTAATGTACCAGATTTTTCAACAGATAAAATCCTTATACTTTGCCTCACTTCAGAACAGAGAGCAGAAGTAGGATGAGCAGCTCTACTGTTCAGAAGCATTTCATCTTTCATGGGGTAAGTCCTCACGTGATAAGGAACACAACCACTTTCTGAGTCTTTCCTGTTCCACGGGGACCCTGTCTCTCCCGCCTCCGTGCTCAGCGCGTGGACCACGTGCGGCCCAGCACGGGGACAGCTGGGCCCGCCGCCCGGCCCCGCTCCCGCCGCCCGGCCCCGCTCCCGCCGCCCGGCCCCGCTCCCGCCGCCCCACGCGCCGGCTGAGGAGGAAACGCGCCCCCGGCGCCTGAGCAGCTCCCCGCGTGCGGGGCGGGGATGGGCCGCGGTTCACGCCGGCTCCTTCCACGACTCTGCGGCACGCTCACGACTCCTCGAGGGTTTGCAGTGCTGCCCATGTCTTGGTAATTCCCACATGCTACAAACTATTTCTATTCTGTTTTCTAAAATACAGTATTAACGCCTGTGCCCCCCACAATGAATTCTCCTCCTTTATTAAACAATCTTTCCTCTCTTAGAGTGGCAAATATTTCAGGGCTTTCGCTTTCACAAATATTCACTTTTTTAACTGTTTCCAGATGGAGTTAAAAGATACGGGCCTTCCCCAGTGGCCCAATGCTCAGGTCCCCACACTCGCACTGCGGTGGGGCTCGGTCTGCTCCCTGGTCAGGAAATTAAGATGCCACATGCCTTATTGTGCAGACAAAAAATAAAGTGAAATAAAACNAGTGCTGCCCATGTCTTGGTAATTCCCACATGCTACAAACTATTTCTATTCTGTTTTCTAAAATACAGTATTAACGCCTGTGCCCCCCACAATGAATTCTCCTCCTTTATTAAACAATCTTTCCTCTCTTAGAGTGGCAAATATTTCAGGGCTTTCGCTTTCACAAATATTCACTTTTTTAACTGTTTCCAGATGGAGTTAAAAGATACGGGCCTTCCCCAGTGGCCCAATGCTCAGGTCCCCACACTCGCACTGCGGTGGGGCTCGGTCTGCTCCCTGGTCAGGAAATTAAGATGCCACATGCCTTATTGTGCAGACAAAAAATAAAGTGAAATAAAACTTGTTAAACTATATATATATAGAGAGAGAGAGAGAGAGAGAGAGTTCTACTATTTCAACTCATTACAGTTACAATATAGGAACTACTATTAATACAACACTGAAATGAAGATGTGAAAATAAAGAGATCATTTTAAAAGTGGATTATGAAGCAATCTGCAAATCCTATTTACACTTAAGACAAAATACTTTATAATTCAAATTGTATATATTGTAAAAGGCTGGATGAGAGGCAAAAACTTGGATGTTACTCATAAAATCTGGTCAGTAATTAGAGAGGAAAGTTTAGCTTTAACTCTACCCATTTCTACTTGTCATCTGTGGTTAAATCTGAGTACAAGTGATCTTTACAGGTTGTCGAAAAACATTGCTTATTTTAACTCAAGGGGGATAAAAAGGCTAAAAACAAAAAAACCCTGAAGCAAGCTTGATATGCCTATACAATGTAAATGGGAAAAGTTATAAAAAAGGTGAATAAAGTGGGTAATACAAGCCACTCTCTTCCTTAAAGATGAATATGTCACACTATTTTGTACGGTCCACATTTATGACACTTAAGTCATAAACTCAATTCTATTATTCTGCAAATCACAAGTAATAAAATTAAATTCCCATTTTAGAAAAAATACATGTAATCCAAGAATCTGTGCAGAGTTTGGTGTCCACCAACAGGGAAAAGTTGCATCAAGAGACAACAGTGTAACCAGTAAAACGTTTAAACGGGGCAGGGAGGGGACGAAGAAGATGCAGGGGCTCTCTTTCCTCTCATTCTAGCAAACGTGAAGCATGTATTTAGAGAGACAAAGACGGTAAGACCACGTATATAACACTATCACATTACACCAACGCGCTGAGACTACGGTGGTCTTTCCTTCTTTGGAGAAGACTCTGGAGAGTCCTTGGACTGCAAGGAGATTGGAGCTTGTTGATTAAGGAGACCAACCCTGATCACTGGAGGGGCTGATGCTGGAGCTGAAACTCCAGTACTTGGGCCACCTGATGTGAAGAACTGACTCACTGGAAAAGACCCTGATGCTGGGAAAGACTGAAGGCGGGAGGAGAAGGGGACGACAGAGGATGAGGTGGTTGGATGGCATCACCCACTCAATGAAGATGAGTCTGAACAAGCTCTGGGAGTTTGCGTGAAGGACAGTGAGGCCTGGCGTGCTGCGGTTCATGGGGTCGCAGAGTCAGACACGACTGAGTGACTGAACTGAACTGAACTGATATTCTTGGGCATTGCATTTTTTTTTAAGAGTAAGGTCTGTATATAATAATCACAGAGTCATAATATAGTTATCTAGACCAGCAGTGCTCAATAGAAATAGAATACAAGCCACATATGTGATTTTAAATTTCCCAGTAGTCACATTAAAAAAGTAAATAGCAACAGGTGAAATTAACTTTAACATATTATTTAACTCAATATATCCAAAATGCTACCATTTCAACATGCAATCAATATAAAAAACGATGAATGGAATGCTTCACGTCCTTTTTTGTACAATCTTGGAAATCTCAGTTCAGGCCAGCCACACTTCAGGGCTCAGTGGCCACGGGTGGCGGGCAACTACTGCACTGAGTCCTTCCGCTCGCTCGGACCTTCACGTTCAGAATATCAAGGCCAGAGGGGAGGGCCAGCCCCGCTCACCTGGTGTAAGGGGAGGGCCGGCCCCCGCTCACCTGGTGTAAGGGGAGGGTGTAAGGGGAGGGCCGGCCCCGCTCACCTGGTGTAGTTCTCCTTGTACCCAGAGGCGTCGTCGTTGGGGGAGCGCAGTCTTCGCTGAGACGGTGCCTCCAGATGCCAATAGTTGATGCGGTTCAGGAACATTTTTGCCAGCTCAACAATCGTTTGCCTTTCTTTGGGTGGCAGGTGACTGAATTTGTACTGTACAAAGTTATTCACACCCTTAAAAAGAGGGAAGGTGATTTATTTATGCAGCTCCGCAATCCTGAACGCCCACCCAGTCAGCACCAGTGGTGGTCATTAGCAAAAGAACAGACAGTTCTCTATTCACAAAAACCTCTTTTTTTCCATTAGAAAACAGGAATGCCCAGAGGGAATCATGCCTGGGATCACAGCCTATGAAAAGTGACACAGAAGCTGGGAGCTGCAATTCTCTGCCTGCTGCAATTATGAACCAACGAAGAAAAAAATCAAACCAGTGGGCTGAAAAGGTCAAAACCCCCTAAACAATAAAACATGGCTATTTTGCGGAATAACTCTTGCTGTACAATCATAACAGGAGCTCACATATAATGAGATTCTTGGATAAATATGTTTTTACATTCACAAAATTTTAATCCAAAGTCTGCTAGCAAGGCCTTGCAATGAACTAAACCACGAGACTATAAACTCTTTACTGTCATTCTTTCAGTTTTTAGTAAACTTACCCCCCCCAAAATTCTTACATGTTGAGTAATTTTGATACGAGCTTTTGAAAAAAATCTGTGGATTAATTTAATCTATCTTCAGAACACTCTCACCTAATGTAACTTCAAATAAAGTAACAATGAAATCTTATTTTGTAGGGTTTGAAGACAACGTTTCTTCCACTAAAAACTGACTGATAAAATGCGCTTATTTGTCTCTCTAGCACGTCTTCTGCAACTATTCTCATCAGGAAACTCAGTCCAGAGTGTCTGATATTTACTTAAGAAATAATGAGAGGCTAAAAAATTGATACTGATGACAGATCCTGACAACACCTAACAGGAAAGGTCTGTACATGTTAACAGAGGCCCCACGTGGATCTCAGCTTCTTTGCAGGAATCAGAATGTGGCAGGAAGCCAACTTCTGGATACAAAATCTCATTTCTTTTCTGTGCTTTTTGCTTGACTTACAATGTTTTTCACGTTGCTCCCGAATTCCCTCACCTCAATAGACTTTTCAACAGTGCCAAACACAGGGACAAAGGCTTAATTTTGAAACATCAACACATGTTCTACTTAATTTGTTTTTCTTTCCCAAACACACAGTGAATTCTGAGCATTCAGCAGCCTAAGAGACAAAAGCCAAATCACTTACTACATGGAATATTCACTTCTGATCCAGAGGGCTTGAGACGATTCCTACAGACTTGAACATCTCTAAGCCAGCTATGAAGATAAAGATGAGGTTTGTTCAGCCTTAAAGCAATTTTAAAAAGGGGGCCTCTCTTATTTTTTTACCTGTTCAATACTAGGTTTTTCAAAAGGGGGCTTCTTCTCCAAAGAACCTTCAACCACAGGTTTTCCTCTTTGTAAAATAGACTTCCTCAAGAGCTGTAAGAAATCAAAAAATCAGTGTCTGTCTGTCTCTGTCTTACACACACACACACACACACTGGCGTCTCCAAGCTTACGATCTTGCTGGGGAGAAAAGGGCCACATAATGGAGCTGGGCCAGGTCATATCATGCTGTTTCCCACATACAAAAGGAAGAAAAGAAACAAACAATTCAAGTTGCCAGCAGAAACATTCCAAATAAGTCGCAAAGGCAGTAAGTGCTGTCTAAGCTCAGAGCTGAGAGCTCAGAAATCTGGCACTGAGGGAAGGCATCACAGCCGAGAAAGGGTGTACTGAGTGTGGAAGGGAGGACCGGTGTGTAACACAGCCAGATGGAACGGCGTCTGAGGAAGGTGAGGGGTGACAGCAGCCTCGAGGAGCTCGAGGGTCCCGGCCCGTGAGGCTACCCCAGCAGGTGGTCAGAGGGCCCCCGAGATCGTGGAGCTGTTTTCTTCGTAAGGCGTTTAATCAACGAAGATGAGAATCAAAAGTGATACATAAGAGAACCAAATTTACTCTGCATTTTAAAATCTTCCTCTGAGACACGTGAGCTTAGGCTTTTCTCTAAAACACTCCGTGTCACACTCAGAGAGCCTTTGGAAGGGAAGTCACCATATTCCATTTATCTTAATTACGTTGCTGTTGTCTCCAAGTCACACCTGACTCTGCAACCCCACGGATGGCAGCACCACACTTGCCTGTCCTCTGATATCTCCCAGTCTGCTCAAATCCGTGTCCACTGAGTCAGTGATGCCATCCAGTTACCGGCCAGTGACTTCTCACATCCACAGACAGGAGACCGCCAGGGAGCCCACGGCCCCCGCCCTGACCTGAGCTGTGAGAGGCCGGTCTTACACTCCGCGCGCTAGGAGGCCCCTGCGGCACCCCCAAACCTCTCCTGCTCGCCCCCCTCACCACCCCGCTCCTGGCTTCCGCTGACCCCGAGGCCTGGAGCACCCTCTGCACATGCCCCCAGGCCACGCAGGGGTGCTCACGTCCTGGGGGTCCTGCTCTAAACCCTGGAAAGGCCAAGGCCTGCCCGTGCGCAGGAGCCGAGTGCGGCGGCCGCGTGTCACAGGCGCGGGCCCGGCCCCAAGGGGCTGCCACGGGCTCCTGCGGGCGCCGCACATGGCCGCGGGCTCGCTCCCACTCCCTCTCCACGCGCAGACTGCAGGCCAAGGGTCCTGGCATTGCCGAGCCCACAGAACAAAACGCCGCTCTGAATCCCGGCCACGAGAATTCCAGCTCCTCAAAGAGCAAACACCAGAGGGACAAAGAACACAGAGCCAGTCATCAAGGCCCAACCTGAAAACACACTCAGTGCGGAACTTCTCCGCTCGGGGCTGAACAACTTCGTCTGGTGCTGAACTTCTTTACCTTCCACCTCTGCGTGAGCCTTCCATAACCCTTCCCACAGGCCAGTTATGCCATACATGCAATCACTCGGTTATTCATGCACCCACATACTATGTATTTATTACACATTTACTTACATCTTTCCCTCCTTTCTCTATTGATTGCTTTTTCAACAGAAACAAAACATGGCAAACTTTCTCCCAGGAGGTAGTGGCAACAGATGATGCCACCCAAGGTGGAAGGTCACCCTGTGTTCCCCCTGGGCTGGGTCTGACAAAGACCTCAGCTCTTCTAGAGGTTCCGTATCAATTACTCACACTGAGCATTTGCTGATCCTTTCAGGGTATCATACCCATCTTTACAAAAATAAAGGTACCATAATGATAAGTTGTTATATGTTTCTAAGGATATCCAAAGACTGATCATCACATTTAGATACAAATAATTTGGGCTGTCTACTTTTTTTTCCCCAGTTAAAATCATTTGGAAACCTGACCCATCGGGGGTTTCAATTTGGAGGCAGATGGATGAATAGGGGAGATGCTGAGTCTTAGCTTCCTTGTCTAAAACAGGACGGAGCTGGGATTAAACAGGCAAATATTCAACATAAAAATGTTAACAGCAGCAGCGACATCTGCCCCCTTACTTGCCAAGCACCCTCTGTAGCTCTACCTGTACCATCTCATGAACTATCCCACAGCCTTTTGAGGGAGGTGCTATCATATCATGGTCTACACTTTTAATCTTTTTTTAACACCAAAAATACTTTGTCCTGGGGTACAGCTGATTAACAGTGTTGTGGTAGTTTCGGGTGACCAGCGACAGAACTCAGCCACACATGCATCTCGATCTACACTTTACAGATAAGGAAACGGCACGACCTGGCCGAGGTCACATCACTAAGGGATGCAGCCAGGCCTGGAAACAGCCAGCTGTGCTCCGGCACCACGCTGATGGGCTGCAGGGCGAAATCAGCTTCAGGAAGCAGCTTTTCACTGAGTTCATTTTCAACATCTAGGGCAAAAGTTTCCAAAGTGCACTAAAATGTGTAACTGCAGTTTAACTTAAAGAGGTAGGAGACACAGGAACTGCTTTTCCAAAGCTAAGAAGAAATGGATGATTTTTTACACACTTGCCCAACGAGTGACTCTGGGGGAGGGGAGGGGAGGATGCTTAATATTTTGGGTTTTGTTCTCAGGAGCAACTATACGTGCACTGGAAAAGATGAGAGAGGGGGGAAAAGGCAGAGCAGTATTTTCTGTCTCTTCAGTGGTTCTACACAGAACTGAGCGGAGGTCAGCAAGACGGAAACCTTCCCCTCCAGCAGGGCCCTGGGGAACCACCCACCAGGGAGCTGAGTTCCAAGACAAATAATAGTTGCAGCCATGCAGACGTTGTTTTTCTCCAACTAAGAGCTTTTTCCAAACACGCTCTGAACAGCATGAAACAGGTGGGGCTCGGTCAAGATGACTCAGGCCCACGGCCATGTCAACAAGCTGTCACCTGGAGGAGTCTGGCGCCTGCTAACAGCGGTGCTCTCTCCCACCCCCTCCCCCCATTACTTACCTTTTTGGTGTGAAAATCCCCACAAGATTCCAATGTTTAAAAATATAATCGCCTTTCCCACCCTTGCCCCTGTCGACCTCAAATATTCCCAGTACTACATTCAAAGACAAAGCTAACAGAAGAAGCAAAGGAACAATTCCGTGCCAGGTAAACCCAGGCGCTCCCTGCCCCAACGCGACAGGGACTGGGTCGGGAGCCTGCCCTGAGCCTCCTGGCTGCCAGAGCCAAAGAGGAAACTCCTGGTCACAGGAAAGGACGCCAGCCTGGCGAGGAGACACAAGCGCCTCCTGGGTGTCAGCTCCCGCGAAGGGTTCGGGTTTGTTTTTAAGGTCCTTGTAAGGGCTACACCATACAGCACAGTCTACAGAGCCCGAAATGGTCGGTTTGGGCTTTTAAAATTACTCCTTCTGTCAGCCACCTTTGCGAATCTACTTTGTGGTGACCTGAATTTCTTCTGTTTCCCCGCCCCCCAACCATTTCTCTCCCCCTATCCGTGCAAACCAACCCACATCTACGGAAACAAGACTGGGACCCTCTGGAGCTGAGGCCGCTCCCCAAGGAGGCGGGGAGCCACCGACTGCAGCCCTCGCTCCTGCACTGAGGAGGCCGAGGCCAGCCACCAGCCAGCCAGGCCTCCTGCCTCCTCGCCGCCGGGGCCCCCGCACTGGGCTGGGGGCTTCACGCCACTGTGGGGTCTCGATGCTGTGTGATCACACGCGCCCCCCACGCTGGGCTGGGCTGGGGGCTTCACGCCCACTGTGGGGTCTCGATGCTGTGTGACCACACGCACCCCGCCCCCCGACGCTGGGCTGGGCTGGGGGCTTCATGCCCACCGTGGGGTCTCGATGCTGTGTGATCACACGCGCCCCCCACGCTGGGCTGGGCTGGGGGCTTCACGCCCACTGTGGGGTCTCGATGCTGTGTGACCACACGCACCCCGCCCCCCGACGCTGGGCTGGGCTGGGGGCTTCATGCCCACCGTGGGGTCTCGATGCTGTGTGATCACACGCGCCCCCCACGCTGGGCTGGGCTGGGGGCTTCACGCCCACTGTGGGGTCTCGATGCTGTGTGACCACACGCACCCCGCCCCCCGACGCTGGGCTGGGCTGGGGGCTTCATGCCCACCGTGGGGTCTCGATGCTGTGTGATCACACGCGCCCCCCACGCTGGGCTGGGCTGGGGGCTTCACGCCCACTGTGGGGACTGGGGGCTTCACGCCCACTGGGGATCTGACACCATGTGACCACACCCCGCCCGGAAGGCACCTCCGCAGCCCTTTTCAGGGGCAGCCCCAGGCCCCCGCTCAGCCCCCGGCGGCTGTCAGCTCATCCTCCCTAGCTGACTCGGGAAGTCAGTGCCGAGCCTCCCGGCCCTCGTCTCCGCCCGCCGGCGCCCTCCCAGGCGGCGCGCGCGCGCTCGGCCGGCTCGGGCCGCAGGCTCCCCACACGCTCACCACCACCGGCCGCACACTGCAGACCTGCTCACGGCCCCTGCCTCTCCTGCTGAACCTAAACTCCACGAAGGCAAGGACTTCGCGGCCCGGGGACCCAGGCTTCACGCCCACAAGAGCACCCGATAGAGAAGGCCTTGTCAGACGGGCAGACAGTTGGACACGGGCTTGGACGGACAGATGGACGGATGGGGGGATGAACAGAGGGGCGATGGGAAGACATTCATGAGCGTAAAGATACCCGACTTGGCCGACACGTAGGAGGCACTCAGGGAGAGGGGTGCGCTCCAAGCGCGGTGCCCACAGCAGAGTCCCCCTGGGGAAACGTGCCTCCGCAGACCCAGGGCCAGCTGCCCGAGACAGACAAAGGGAGGAGCCAGCCCTTCCAAATGTGGCCGTCTCACCTTGAACAGGTAGAAATAAACCTGCTTGGTGTCGGCATCTTCTTCCCTGTGGACACAGGTGAAGAGGTACTCCACATCCAGCACGATCCCCAGCAGTCTGTTCATCTCCTCCTCGGACACGTTCTCCAGGTGCGACACGTGAGCAGCTGCAGACAGAAAGGAGCACAGCGGGAGTCAGCACGGCACGCTCCTTCCTTACAGCCAGGCTTCTCCGCCTGTGGGGTCCAGTCCCCACCCAGGGCCAAACCCACACGCCCTGCACTGGGGGCATGGAGTCCCAGCCGCCGGACTGGCAGCCCCAGTCTGGAACATTCTCTCCCAGGAACCTTCTGGAATACCAATACATCAGATTGCACTGTAAATAGAGGAACTTTCTGAACTGCTACAAGACTGAAGTCTGCTCACAAAACTGACGCTAAATTCTGCCACGTCCCTCTAGAAGCCAACTCTCGTCAGGCCAAGAGGGCCCTGTGGCCCTGGAGCCTGGACCCAGGATCTGAGGATTGTGGGTTCAGAGGGTCCAGAAACAAAACTCCTCAGGGTTTATATCGAAGTCCTGCGAACAGTTCTGGTGGCCAAGAACACCACATCTCAGGAAAGACGGGAAAAGCGTCAGGGAAATCTGAATGAAGCCCTCAGCCCTGAGAACAGAGCTCCCTGTCTCCACACCAAGGCCCCAGGGCCAATCTGCGCGCGAGTCAGCATCCGCCAAGCCCCAAACCGCCTGCCCTGCCTCGTTCCGTGGCCTCCCTATCATTACAAGAACCATCCACATCGCCCCCCCTCCCATGCCCCGGTCCTCTCTTCTACCCAAATCCAGTCCAGTTCTCCAGTGAACACATTTTATCCTCAAAACATCTCATGAGGCAGGTCTCAGGGACCCCGTGCTAAGGCTGAGAAAACAGGCTGAAGCGGAATGCTGTTTCCTCCAGTGTCAGCCTGCGAGGCGGAGACAGGGTCTGAAGGCAGAGCAGCTCTGACTCCAGTCCTGAAGCATGCACACATGTGCCTTCTGGATAGTTAGTTAGCTGGTTCGCTTCAGTCCTCATCACTCGTTAAGGGTCTCTGGAGGTCTCTCAAGGCCGCGAGGGCCTCCGGGGGCCGCGAGGGTCTCCGGGGTCTCGAGGGTCACTGGGGGCCGCGAGGGCCTCCGGGGGCTGCGAGGGTCTCTCGGGGTCTCGAGGGTCACTGGGGGTCGCGAGGGCCTCCGGGGCCGCGAGGGCCTCCGGGGCCGCGAGGGTCTCCAGGGTCTCGAGGGTCACTGGGGGTCGCGAGGGCCTCTCGGGGCCGCGAGGGTCTCCGGAGGCAGGCCGACTGGGAGCCCACCAGGGGCACCTCCGGGAGGCGGCCCGGCTCGCAGTCAGTCTCCAGGAACCGTCGCCGCGCTGGCTGACAGACAGCAGCCCCGCAAGAGTGATCCTTTGAGGTGGAGCTCCTGGTGTGCTGGCTGAAAATCCTTGGGCCTAGACGTGCTTGAGATGACTTCTAAAGAAAGTCTCAACTATGGAGAGCAGAGGGAGGCCTCTCCTTGCCTTTTTCAAGGGCGTGCTAAGTTGCGACCCTATGGACTGTAGCCCACTGCGCTCCTCAGTCCACGGATTCTCCAGGCAAGAACATGGAGTGGGTTGCCCTGCCCTCCTCGGGGCATCTTCCCAGCCCAGGGATCGCACCTGCACCCCAAGCCTCCTGTGTTGACAGGCAGCACCACCTCCTGCACACCATGGAGAGCAGGCTAGATGGAAATGTAAATGCTTAAGACAGGAGACCTGAGGAGGTCTACCTGCTTCTGACTCTGCCCAGAAGGGAATCCGTAACCTCTCCCTCAGCTCTGTGTGACCCAGGGTACAGAGAGCCAGAGCTGGTGATACACAAACACGGAAACGAAACAGCAGGTTCCCCGAGGGCGGAGGGCGAGGCTCTGCTGGACACAGCGACTCTGACTCTCACGGCTGGAGATGGAGATGGTCGGGATCCTCCTCTGGAAAGAAGGGAGGGGCAGCTCAGGGGTGGGGCTACACAGAGGCAGAAAGATGACGGTGCACGGAAAGGGTTAAACTTCTAGAACGAATAATGGGTTGAGGTGGAGCGGGGAGAGCAGATGAAAACAGGGGGCATAGACCACCCACCAGAGAAGAAACAAAGCTGCTCTGGACGAGCTGCCAAGAAAGAGAAATCTGGAGGGTTAATTCTGACTCCAGGCTAAGACTCGAACTCCTGTCTTTGCCGTTTTTGTTGTTATAATCATACGTAACGGCCTGCCTCTGAGAACCCTGCCCCTCTGCCTCTCTCTAACTAAAGAGTTGCAGTTTCGCTCACAGGGAGGTACCGTGAGCCCGCCCACCTGTGAATGACCCTAAAGAAAGGAACACATCCTCTTGCCTGGGGCTTGCAAGAATTAAATGGTCTCTGTACTGTTTCCTTACCCCTCCATCTCTGATCCATAAATCTATATGGATCCATATCCATCAAAATCCATAAAGGGGTATTTTGAGACACTCACTAGTCTGCTCCCCTCCAGCTCAGCCAACTTCCCTAATAAAAGGAGTCCTCGCCTCAAGGCCTCATCTCTGGGGCTCACCGGCCGACCGTGCAGGGCGCAGGGCGCACTCGGACCCTGGTGACGCTCTCAGGCTCTCCAGCTGTGGGCCCCTCTCACCAAGGCCCCTTGTGGTCTCTGAGTACCCTACACTCAGCTTTCTCTCTCACCAAATCCACATCAGCAGCTAAACCCCACGCCAACCCAATCATCCCCGCACCCCTCATCACCTCCCCACCCCAACAACCAGGGCACCACCACCGTCCGCACACACTTGACCTTGGACTCAGAGTCCTTGAGGTCACCCTCGGAATGGCAGCCCCTCCAGCCAAGGAGCCTGGCACTTACTGCCTCACTGCCCTTCACTGGCACAGTGCCCACACCAGACAGCTGGGCACCCCCACACTCTTCCCCCCTCCTACCTCTGATCACAGGGATCTCGAGCCTTCCCCCAGGGTGCTCTGTCGCCATGGGAGGGAGGGAGACCGTCCCCAGCAGACCCATGTCTACTGAGTCCAGAGATGGCCCCTTGGGGGCTGATGGGCAGGATTAGGGGCTTCCCAGAATGAGTGGTGAAGAGCTCACCCACCAGTGCAGGAGACGTTACGCAGCATGATCCCCGGGTCAGGAAGGCCCCCTGGAGGAGGGCATGACCACCCACTCCAGTGCTCTTGCCTGGACACCCCATGGACAGAGGAGCCTGGCGGGCCACAGCCCGTGGGGTTGCAAAGAGTCGGACTCAACTGAGCGACTGGGCATGTAAGCCTGCACAAGCAAACTGAACAGACGCACCAGGGGGCCCAGAGTCAGCCGCACACCACGCAAAATCCAGATGCACGTCACTCTAACTGAAAAGCCAAAATATTTACTGAACTCATATTTAACCAAAGACTCACCTACTGCTGAAGAAAAAAACAGTCAATCTTTTCCAAAGAAACCTTTTGACACAAAGAAGTTCACTTCAAGGAGCCAGAAGTGTATTTTCTTGAAGAGATACGCCTCTATACTACAACGCACACGTCTACAACAGTTAATTCAGCCACAGACCTCGTAACACAGAGTCAATGCTATTTAAAGTTTCAATATACGCCCCCCAATTTATCCTCCCAGGAAGGTCCGCCGCGGTCCACCACAGGAGCGCTGAGACGGAGCCCTTCCCCACACCAGCCAACGGTGGAGCCTCTGCTCGCTCGCTCGGCTTCTGAAAGCCGGCCCGAGCCCCGCTGCGGCGGCCTGCGCTCACCGGACGCCCCGGATGGCTCCCCTGTCCCTGGACACTCGCGTCTGCTCTTTTGTGTGCTACCTATTCAGGTCCTCTGCCTGCTTTTCTAGGATGTGGGTCTTTTTCTATCTGTCCTCCCAGATTGGTTGGGGTTTTTGTTTGTTGGCCTGTGGTTTGATTATGCAGGAATTTTACATTTTTTAGAAAGTCAAATCTATGTCTGGCCTTTCTTCAAGGTCTGGCTTGCAAAGGTCTTTCCTGTAGAGTCAAAAGATGACAAGAATGTATTTTCTCCCAGCTTTTAACAGGTTTAGTCTTAAAATCGAAAACATTCCTCCACCAAAACATCAATATCACAAAAGACAAAAGGCAGGAGGGCAGCGGGGAGGAGGAGCTGGGAGGGCGGCGGGGAGGAGGGGCTGTCCACGGCAGAGCAGGCAGCAGAGACGCGCAGCGAGGCTGACTTACGACCAGAAACACACGCGTGGCCTTGTCCCCTTTCTTAGCAAAGTGCTCCCAAACTCCTGGACTTGCTCGAGTGTTGGCAACAACAGAGGTGAAAGGAGTGTCTGTCGTTATTCATGAAGACCGTTCCAGCCGCACCTGCGTTTCTGTGAGTGGCTTTTGCAAAGAAGCACAGCGAGGGTTGGAATCCCCACCTCGGGAGGGGAGAGGGTCTGGAGGCTGAGCTAATCACCACCGTGCTCCCCACCCTGCTCCAGCTTCTCCTCCACCGCTGTTCCTGACTTGCATCCTTTTATGAAAAACCGGGAATCTAGTGCCTGCTTTCCTGGGTTCTGTGAGCCACTCTGCAAAGTGATCAAAGCCCAGGAGTAGAAGCCTCCAGTTTACAGCTGGCCAGTGGGAAAGATGGGAGATAACCTGAACTCGGGGTCAGCATCTGAAGGGGGCGCAGACCCCGGACCTTATGGGGTCTGCGCTAATCACAGGCAGGTAGCACTGGAATTAAGTCGCCAGACGCCCAAGTTGGGGTTTGCTGGAGAGCTGAGTAGAAAATCCTGTGCATCTGCTGTCAGAAGCTTCTGGAAGTGCTGAGGAGAGGAGACTCACTGTCTGACCTTCACGTGACAACTAAATACGGATATGACCCTAGCCTGCTGGGTGCTTAATGGAGAGGAAAAAAGCTCTAAAAGACATTTTTGGGTCAACTCTAAAATTAGAAAACAAGTAAGCACTGGATTAAGTATTACATCAATGCTAATATTTACTGAAGTTGGTAACTAAACTGAGGTTATGTAAAAGAATATACGGGAATCCCCTGGCAGTCCAGAGGTTGGGGGGGAGAGGGGGCTGGCAATGAGGATCCTGCAAGCAGTGTAGCACAGGCAAAAAAGTAACAAAAAAAATTTTAGAAGAAAGAATATCCTGATTTTTAGAAAATATATACTTAAGTATTTTAAGAGGAAAAAGCCATGATGTAAATGCATCTTATTCTCACGTGATCCAGGAAAAAGTATAATACATACAAATAGACACACACACACACAAACTCATGTGTGATATGTGAGTGTGGGTGTGTCCACACACATGTGAGACACGGGGCCAAGCGAGCA
The DNA here is from genome assembly GCA_006408615.1 of Connochaetes taurinus. NCBI lineage: Eukaryota > Metazoa > Chordata > Mammalia > Artiodactyla > Bovidae > Connochaetes > Connochaetes taurinus. Next base: position 34,054 of record SJXO01004970.1, read on the forward strand.
GGGCAGACTGTGGCCAACAGGCCCATCTGGGCAGAAGGCACGCGGGACGCTCCTTGCTGCTATGCTCATCACTTTCCCGTAAGTTTGAAAACATTTCCAAATGTAAGTTTTTCTAAAAAAAATCTTTCTTCCACCTGGAATTTGATAACCAAACCTAAAGGACCCTGCCTTCATTTCAAACCATCGTCCAAGATCCTGGTACAAAGCATCCACATAATTACCCAAGAATGGCCACCCATCAACTTGGGGCGGGCTCACTCCCGGCGGTGGTGTGCCCGCAGCGCCCACCGCGCGCGGAGGGCGGGAGGCGCATCCGGGACGGCAGGCATAGCCTTGACTAGACAGACCTTTGTTGGCAAAGTAATGTCTCTGCTTTTGAATATGCTGTCTAGGTTGGTCATAACTTTCCTTCCAAGGAGTAAGCGTCTTTTAATTTCATGGCTGCAATCACCATCTGCAATGATTTTGGAGCCCAGAAAAATAAACTCAGCCACTGTTTCCCATCTATTTGCCATGAAATGATGGGACAGGATGCCATGATCTTACTTTTCTGAATGTTGAGGTTTAAGCCAACTTTTTCACTCTCCTCTTTCACTTTCATCAAGAGGCTCTTTAGTTCTTCTTCACTTTCTGCCATAAGGGTGGTGTCATCTGCATATTTGAGGTTATTGTGATTTCTCCCAGCAATCTTGATTCCAGCTTGTGTTTCTTCCAGCCCAACGTTTCTCATGATGTACTCTGCATATAAGTTAAATAAGCAGGGTGACAATATACAGCCTTGACAGACTCCCTTTCCTATTTGGAACCAGTCTGTTCTTCCATGTCCAGTTCTAACTGTTGCTTCCTGACCTGCATACAGATTTCTCACGAGGCAGATTAGGTGGTCTGGTATTCCCATCTCTTTCAGAATTTTCCACAGTTTATTGTGATCCACACAGTCAAAGGCTTTGGCATAGTCAATAAAGCAGAAATAG
>SJXO01004970.1:67425-88564 GCA_006408615.1 Connochaetes taurinus
GCCCCGCGCTCCTCCCCGGCCCCGCGCTCCTCCCCGGCCCCGCGCTCCTCCCCGCCCGCCGGGCCTCCTCCCCGCGCTCCTCCCCGCCCGCCGGGCCTCCTCCCCCGGCCCCGCGCCCCAGGCCCGCGGCCGCCAGGGGCGAGGCCCGCCCGCGGGTTGCAGCGCGTGGAGAGGGAGGGGGACTCGGGCACCTGCCGGCCGCCCCCCGCTCCCCGGCAAGCCGTCCCCGCGGGGGCGCAGGCGGAGAGACGCGCCCCGTCCGTCTCTCTACTCCAGTCCACCCTCCCTCGGAGCCGGGCAACTTCCTCCACCCTAGCGGGAGCCCGAGGGAAAAAAACATTTTTGAAAAGTACCCGTCCACGCTAATCCTTTTCTTTGTTGCTAATTCACCAAAATAAAGGCGTGATGGTTTGCGTGTCTCTTTGCAGTTCCTTTGCCTTCCAAGGTCTCTCTTTTAATCCAGAACGCTTCCAGCCTATAAGCGATCTCTGGATCCCATCCGGCAGAGAAAGGGAAAGACGGTTAATCGATATTTTCTGACATTTTTGTTCGAAAGGGCTGGTTGTGGAAAGAACGGTCGTCCAAGAAACGCCGTATGAAAACTAAACGCAGGGGGAGAAGTTGGCTGCTCGGGCTCATCTCTGCAGGTGGGGGTTAGAACCGTACTCCTTTCTATATCCTTCTTTCCCGTAATGTTTCACAGTTTTCAAAACTGATATCACCAGCGTGCATATTAAACATGAAAACAATTAGGCAGCATCCAAAAGAATGTGTTCATTCTGGCCTCAAACTTAAAAAAAAAAAAAGCTCAACTCAGCGTTTTCAACTTTGTTGAGACTGTCGCAGACTACCGTTCCCATGGTTGATGACAAGGAGAGTGGTGGTTAGTAATTCAGAGAATACGTTTCAGTTTTCTTCATTTGAAGGTTGTGCACTTTTGGTCGGCCTTTCCGAAGCAGCTTTTGAAAGCCCAGTGCTATATTTCAAGACCCTCCACAAGTGTCCTGCTTTTGTAACGGTCATAATTTTTACATAATAGGGGCCATTAATGTGCGTGTTATCAAATTCTTTGCATACTTTATAGCTCTTGCCCAACTCCAGCCAGAATGCTTGCAGGAATGTGCTTTTCCCTGGAATTATTCCCTCTCCCATCCCATTTTTTTCCAGTTAATTTTCTCTAGCCTTTTTCTAGGTTCTCTGCATTCTTTCTACTTTCAATACAGAGTGATACATAAAAATGAACTCTATTTTTTCTAAGTTTGTAAATCCAGGGACATTAGACAGCACAAAAGGAAAGGGCCCCTCCCAACTTGAGCCCCAGCGGGTCTGAAATGGTAGACTTTAGTTCCATCAGGACAGTCTCAGCAGGATGTCTTAAAGGCTGCCATCCCATGAGCGAAGTCCAACATCATGATGTCAGCAGATATTGCAAGGAGCTTAGGTTCCACGTGGCGGCATTTGTCAAACTGATGGTCCCCTTGAGATCTGTGCATTTCACTGGATAAAAATATCCTTCATATATTTAAACAATTATAAATATTTTTTAAAGAAATCAAAAATCATAAAGTCTAGTTGGTGGTTCTCCTGTTGAAAGTTTAGGGACACAGTGTCCTGATATATACCGTGTGCTTTAAGAATCATTAAAAAAAAGGTGGATTGATCCATCTGTGAATGCACAAGCAGGATCAGATAGTTATATAAGATCAAACCAGTTGAGCGAATGTTGAATCTAGACAGTAGGTATATGAGTGTTCACTGCAATTTTTAAATCTTCTCTGTACGTTTGAAATTTTCATCATAAAATAGTGGGGGGAACCCAGCATCAATATTAACTTGCCCATCAACTCTCCCTCCCGAGCTGTCCCCAGAATTCAGGAGGCAGGCTATTTCCAGGATGTTTTGGAGCAGAAGAAAATAACCTCATTTCGGCCTACCCTGAAAACCATCACTGTCCAAGTGGTGAATCGCTTGTGACATCCACTGAACATTGTTTTTCATTATTTCCCCGCTCAGAGCGCCCAGATGACATTCTGCCTTAGGCTGAAGGCCCACAGTGTCAAGGCCTGCTTCAAAATGTGTTGTAAGCACCAGGCCGGTACAGTTCAAGGGCACAGGATCCAGGAGGCTTGCTGCGTCTACATAATCAGGCGCTGTGAGCATTTAGGAAGCACCCGGGTGCCATCCTTTAATGAAGAGAGCACCAAGAAGCTAAAAGGCAAGGTTTTCAATTAGAAAGAATTCACAGCTGTGAAAGGATGACGATCTAAAACGTACATCTCACGCCCCCGGGGCCTGAAAAGAAAGAAACGCTGAACTTAAGAACTGAGCCAGGCACTCGCCCTCAAGGCTGGTCCTGCTGACCGCCCCCTTGCTTCCCGACCAGTAACAGCCCGAGTCTCGGCGGTCCTCGAGCTGATGACCCTGCTTGACCGCGCCCCGCTCCCCCGCCCCTCTGCAGCCCCTCCCCTAACTGGCTCGCCTGGGATCTGCCGTTCCTCAAAATGCAATTCCCATTCCATTCCCAAGCAATCTCACTTTCTGGTAGTTCCAGCTTGCCTCAGTTTACCTCTTTATTTAGTCTGACACGACTGGCTGAAGGAAGAAAACCACAATTAGGAAAGAAAAGGCTTGGAAAAAAGGATTTAAGGGAGCAGGTCACTGTCTGGAAATTACTTCTGGCTTATAAATACTGTAGAATAGTATGCAGCTGTCCCAAGTGACCTTTACACAAGGACAGGCAAGTGAAAGTGAAGTGAAGTCACTCAGGTCTGTCCAACTCTTTGCAACCCCATGCACTGTAGCCCACCAGGCTCCTCCATCCATGGAATTTTCCAGGCACGAGTACTGCAGTGGGTTGTCACTTCCTTCTCATACAAGGGTAATAGGATAGGTAAATGTCCAGAAATATTGCTGAATGAACCCTGTACAGGATAATACCGTCTGTGTTAAAACCAAACTCACACTGAAGCTTCCCTGACTGTCCAGTGGTGAAGACTCCACGCTTCCACTGCAGGGGGCACGGGTTCCATCCCAGGTTGAGGAACTAAGATTTCACACGCCTCGACGCATGACCAAAAGCAAAACAAACTCATGCTGGCATACAAGCACAGTTCTGTCTGTGTCCAATCAGTGCATTTAAAAACGCAAAAGCAAAACAAAGACCTAGAAACATTTGCAGCCAGCTTCTAAATGGAGTTGCCATTCACTGGACTCCTTTGAGAGTAAAGCTTCTTTTTCTCATTAAAAAAAAAAAGATTTGTTTTTAATCAAGGGACAATTGCCTTGCAGTATTGCGCTGGTTTCTGCCATATGCCATCTCCTCCCCGTTTTCCTTTTCCTGTAAACTCAGCCTCCAGTCTGTTCACCTCCGTCTCCACGCTGCTGTTGTTTCGTCGCCAGGTTGTGTCCGCCTCTTCTGTGGCCCCTTGGACTGGCGCCCACCACGCCTCTCTGCCTGTGGGCTTTCCAGCAAGGATGCTGGAGCGGACTGCCATTTCCTTCCCCACTCTGTCTCCATGGCTATCACCTATTGCCCAGGCCATTGGCAACTTCCCTTCTGGTCTGTCGGCTTTTGCCCCTGTTCTACCACAATCCCCTCTTCACAGTTGAGCTTTCAAACTGTAAATGCAAGCCTGATCCCACAACCCCCTGCTTGAAACGCCCCCATAGCTTCTCATAACATTGCAAATACACTCTCAACCCCATAACCGGATTGGCAAGGGCCACCTCTCTGGGCCCTTCTCCCCGATGAGTGGTTTAACTCAGAAAGCTTTTTCTGCCTCAGGGCCTTTGCATTTTCTTTCTGGCCTGACACCGTCCCCGAAACAGCGCGGCTGACCCCTGTTCATCCAGGATCCTTTGGCTGGAGACACCTTTCCATCCAAGAAAGGTAGGTTCGGGACCATCAGTTGCTGCTCCAGCATCTAGTACCTTTGGGCCACACTTCTTCCTACTCAGCTTCTGTAAAACACTGACCCTGAAGGCCACAAGTGGATCGATGCTGTTCCCACCAAGGGCGCGTCTCCTCTCCAAGGGCTGGGTCTGCACCAGGTCGCAGAGCAGATGCCCGGTGACGAGTCGTCCCTCCCAGCACAGCCACCTGCTCTGGACACAGAGGCTCAACAGGAGTGCAAGATGAAGACGGGGCAGGCAGAGGCCTTAGCGCGGAGATCCTTGGGCCAGCTTCCCGCTGGAGAAAGTGACTGTGATCACTGGACTTTTATTTTAATAACCAATAAAATAGAGAAGAAAGAGGAGGAAATGGCAACTCACGCCAGTATTCTTGCCTGGAAAATTCCATGAACAGAGGAGCCTGGCAGGCTACAGTCCGTGGGGTCACAAAGAGTCGGACACAACTGAGCACATGTATAATAAAATAAAATTTATCCAAGGAAAAATCATTGAAAAATAATCACCAAATGAGTCCTAGGATGGGGAGACGTAAAATCTCTTTCCTTGGTTCTCAAGCATTTTTGCAATTAAATCATGATTTCCAGTGTGAGCCTTAACTATGCCCTAAATACCATTAGTGCTAAATTTTATTCATTTTTTTATGTGTTCTTAATAGAAATTTTCATATCTAATGTTGGGGAAGTGGTTCAGCCGTGTCCAACTCTTAGCAACCCTATGGACTGCAACCTACCAGGTTCTGCCATCCATGGGATTTTCTGTGTTTGGCTGAGCATGGCCTTTGAAAAGAAAGAGGGTTTTTCCCTTTTGTTTTTTTGTTTATAATTACTAATACATACGCCTGTTTTACCAACCTACCTATCATGTACAATAAAGGGGCAAAGTAAGTAAAAGAAATAAAGTTTCCTTTTTCTGAACTCCAGCTAAATGACTGACTGCTTATCTAAAGTAATATGTGAATATTTATCTCTTTGAGCAACTTCAACATTATATGATAAAATCAAATTTCCAAAGAACTAAACTTTGGTGTGACCTACATTTTCTGTAAAAAGTCTGAATATCATGAATTTTACTAATGTTAGTGCCAGATCATTGTAAGAGGGAGTCTAATTCTCAAACCCTATAAAAATGTTCATACACATAATTTCACAAATTAAGAAAAAGATTGTATTAGGACAGGTTTCCCAGTTTCAGCTCAGTTCAGTCGCTCAGTCATGTCCAACTCTTTGCGACCCCATGAATCGCAGCACGCCAGGCCTCCCTGTCCATCAGCAACTCCCGGAGTTCACTCACTCACGTCCATCGAGTCCGTGATGCCATCCAGCCATCTCATCCTCGGTCGTCCCCTCCTCCTCCTGCCCCCAATCCCTCCCAGCATCAGGGTCTTTTCCAATGAGTCAGCTCTTCGCATGAGGTGGCCAAAGTACTGGAGTCTCAGCTTTAGCATCAGTCCTTCCAAAGAAATCCCAGGGCTGATCTCCTTCAGAATGGACTGGCTGGATCTCCTTGCAGTCCAAGGGACTCTCAAGAGTCTTCTCCAACGCCACAGTTCAAAAGCATCAGTTCCTCAGCGCTGCGCCTCCCTCGCCGTCCAGCCCTCACCGCCATTAAGAAAAGCTGGTGTTGGGACAGGTTTCCCAGTTCGGGCTCTCCTTATCCAGGGCCTTATCGGAGGCGGCGACGGCGCCCGCCCCAGTGCTCCTGCCTGGAGAATCCCAGGGACGGGGGCGCCTGGGGGGCTGCCGTCTATGAGGTTACACAGAGTCGGAAACAACTCATATCAAGGGAAAGTCTGTGTCTTCAGTTCCATAATCTTAAGTCCTGGCTGGCTGACCCTCTGGGGCTAAAATCAAAATCCAGAGGGGAGTGTTTCAAAATTTATGAAAGAAGTGCTGTACTTCAGCAAGCACTTTGGCTGAAGAAGAAAAACAAAAACTACGTGAGGCTGGTAACATGATCCCCCCAAAGCAGAAAGCTGCGCACGTTGTTATAGGAAAACATGGGGAGTGATTGACTACCTGCACGCTCACCAACCCCATTTCTTTAATGTGCTCATTTGCCAGAGAGATGTGTATTATTAGTTTAAGAAATCATGGGCCCCGGTGGTGGGCCGGTGGTTAAGACTCTGCGCTTCCACTGCAGGGGGCCTGGACCCAGCCCCTGGTCCAAGAGAGGGGCCCCCAAGCCGCACGGCCGAGAAGAGAAAAAGAAAGACGTCCCCCTTCCTCACTGCTTTCATCTCATTCCCCGAGCGCCCGGCTCCCCAGAGGTAAGCTCTCTAAGCAAGGCCGCGTCCTTCTCCTTCATGTGTTTTAGCATTTACGGAAAGAAGCCTGTAGACAAGGGTTAATGCAGCTTCACTCTGCGGGCCTAGATCCAGGTGCTTGAGGCTTTGAGGGTCAGTCTCTAGCAGAAGCACTCAGCTCTGCCAATAGTGTTCTGGGAAGGAACTAAGCAGGACGTACGCACGTTTTCACTCCTGGCCATCAGTCACGTCTTTCTTCTTGTCTAGAATACTCGATCCACATTTTCTATGACAAAAAGCAACTTTTCACTTTACCACAATATATTTGTTTGCTTGCATTTATTTTTCTTTGGGATGGTTTTAGTCATCACCTCCTGTACAATGTTACGAACCTCCATCCATAGTTCTTCAGGCAGTCTGTCTACCAGATCTAGTCCCTTGAATCTATTGCTCACCTCCACTGTATAATCATGAGGGATTTGATTTAGGTCATACATGAATGGCCTAGTGGTTTTCCCTACTTTCCTTAATTCGAGCCTGAATTTTGCAATCAGAAGCTGATGACCTGAGCCACAGCTGACTCCAGGTCTTGTTTTCGCTGACTGTATAGGGTTTCTTCACCTTTGGCTGCTAAGAATATAAGCAATCTGATTTCGGTGCTGACCACCTGGTGATGTTCACACGTAGCGTTGTCTCTTATGTTGGAAGAGGGTGTTTGCTATGACCAGTGCGTTCTCTTGGCAAAACTCTGTCAGGCTTTGCCCCGCTTCATTGTGTTCTTCAAAGCAAAAAAAGAGAAGAGAAACAAAAAGAAGAGAAAAGAAAAAGAGAGAATCGAAAGACAAAGGAGAAAGGGAAGGCTATGCCTAACGGAATGCAGTGTTCCAGAAAATAGCAAGGGGAGATAAGAAAGCCTCCTTAAGTGACCAATGCCAAGACTAGAGATCTCTTTAAGAAAGTTGGAGATACCAAGGGAACATGTCATACAAAGATAGGTACAATAAAGGACAGAAGCAGGAAGGACCTAAGAGAAACAGAACAGATTAAGAAAAGAAAAGGTGGCAAGAATACAGGGGACTGTACCAAAAAGCGCTTAAGGACCCAACCGACCATGAGCCCAATATCCTGGAGTGTGAAGTCAAGTGGGCCTTAGGGAACTTCACTACAAGCAAGGCTAGTGGAGGTGATGAAATTCCAGCTGAGCTATTTCAGATCTTAGAAGATGATGCTGTTAAAGTGCGGCACTCAATATGCCAGCAAATTGGGAAAACTCAGCAGTGGCCACAGGACTGGAAAAGGTCAGTTTTCATTCCAATCTCAAAGAAAGACAATGCCAAAGAATGTTCAAATTACCATACAATTGCACTCATTTCGCATGCCTGCAAAATTATGCTCAAAATCCTTCAAGCCAGGTTCATCAATATGTGAACCTTTAACTTCCAGAGGTTGAAACTGGATTTAGAAAAGGCAGAGGAACCAGAGATCAAATTGCCAACATCGACTGGATCACAAAAAAGATAAGGGAATTCCAAAATAACATCTACTTATGCTTCATTGACTATGCTAAAACATTTCACTGTGTGGATCACAACAAGCTGTGGAGTATTCTTAATGAGATGGGAATACCAGACCACCTTACCTGCCTCCTGAGAAATCTGTCTGCAGGACAAGAAGCAACAGTTAGAACCGAACAGGGAACGACAGACTGGTTCCAAATTGGGAAAGGAGTATGTCAAGGCTGTATATTATCACTCTGCTTATTTAACTTATATTCAGAGTATATCATGAGAAATGCTGGGGTAGATGAATCGCAAGCTGGAATCAAGATTTCCAGGAGAAATATCAGCAACCTCAGATATGCAGATGATACCACTTTAATGGCAGAAAGTGAAGAGGAACTAAAAAGCCTCTTGATGAAGATGAAAGGGGAGAGTGAGAAAGCTGGCTTCAAAATCAACATTTAAAATACTAAGATCGTGGCATCTGGTCTTATCACTTCATGGCAAATAGATGGGGAAAATGAGGAAACAGTGTCAGATTTCATTTTTTGGGCTCCAAAATCAAAGTGGACGGTGACTTTAGCTACAAAATTAAAAGACACTTGCTCCTTTGAAGAATAGCTATGACCAACCTAGACAGCATATTAAAAAGCAGAGACATCACTTTGCCAACAAAGGTCCGTCTCGTCAAGGCTATGGTTTTTCCAGTAGTCATGTATGGATGTGAGATTTGGACTATAAAGAAGGCTGAGTGCCAAAGAATTGATGCTTTTGAACTGTGGTGTTGGAGAAGACTCCTGAGAGTCCCTTGGACTGCAAGATCAAACCAGTCCATCCTAAAGGAGATCAGTCCTTAATATTCACTGGAAGGACTGATGGTGAAGCTGAAGCTCCAATACTTTGGCCACCTGATGTGAAGAACTGACTCCTCAGAAAAGACCCCGATGCTGGGAAAGACTGAAGACAGAAGGAGAAGGGGACGACAGAGGATGAGAGGGCTGGACGGCATCCCCGACTCAGTGGACGAGTCTGAACAAGCTCTGGGAGATAGTGAAGGATAGAGAAGTCTGGTGTGCTGCAGTCCATGGGGTTGCAAGGAGCTGGACACGACTGAGCGACGGGACAGCACATTTGTTTGCTAGGGCTGCTGTAACCAAGTGCCTGAGGCTGGCGGCTCAGCCCTCAGGCCTCTCTCCTCACCGTGCTGAAGCCGGAAGTCCAAGATCGAGGCTCCGAGGGGCTGGTTTCTCCTGAGGCCTCTCCTTGGTGCATAGACGCTGTGCTCTGCCCGTGTCCTCGCATGCTCTTCCAGCTGTGTGTGCGTGTCCTAATCTCCTCTCCTGTAAGGATCCAGCCATGGTGGCTGAAGGCCCAGCCCAGTGACCTCATTTAGCCTTGTCTCTTAAAAGATCCTGTCTCAGAGGATAATCTCAGCGGGGGTACTAGGGTTTAGGACTTTACCATATAAAGTTTTTTTGAGGGGGGCCCACAGTTCAGCCCATAACATGCAGGACAAAGTTAATTAACATATTTAAGAATTTATGCCAACTGTTTAAAAACTTTTTCTTTTGTATTGAGGTATAGCTGATTAACAATGCTGTGATAGCATCAGGCGGACAGCAGAGAGGTTCAGCCATACGTACTCATGTATCCCTTCTCCCCTGAAAGCCCCTCCACCCAGGCTGCCGGAGAACACCGAGCGGAGTTCCTCTGCTGTGTGTACAGGAGGTCCTTGTTGGTCCATTTCAAATACAGCAGTGTGTACACATCCATCCCAAACCCCCAGGCTATCTCTTCCCTCTATCCTTCCCCGGTATGCCAGCATATTTTAACGAAGCCCACGCTCCCTGTTTCTTGCACGATACGCCTTCAGTCTGGATTTGTCTTTTCTTTTCTTGCTGAACCTGTTGTTTAGCAGATCTCTGTCTTCTATTGAAGGAAGGCCTCAAGTCTAGAGGAGGTGGGACATTTCCATCCGTGTTGTTGCAAATGGCATTTTTTTCATTCTTTTATTTTAATGAGTGATCCTTCATTTTATAAATATATACATATTCTTGGACAGAGAAAGACAAATATCATATGGTAACACATATGTCTGGAGAAGGAAATGGCAGTCCACTCCAGTGCTCTTGCCTGGAGAACCCCAGGGACGGTAGGCTTCCCCAGCTGCCAGATGGTAAAGAATCTGCCTGTGATGCAGGAGATCCGGGTTCGATTCCTGGGTCGGGAAGATCCCCTGGAGAAGAGAATGGCAACCCACTCCAGTATTCTTGCCTGGAAAATTCCATGGATAGAGGAACCTGGCGGGCTAGAGTCCTTGGGATGTCAAAGAGTCAGACACAACTGAACAACTAGCAGACATCACATATGCAGAATCTGAAAACCTGATGCAAATGAGCTTATTTACAAAACAGAAACAGATGATAGACGTCACTTAGTGTGATAACCTCTAGGTCCTGCCGTGATGTGGCAAATGGCGTTGTTTCATTCTTTCTTTAGAGTTAATAGCTCATTTTGTATTTACATATATATATATATATTTACATATCAGAGAAGGCAATGGCACCCCACTCCAGTACTCTTGCCTGGAAAATCCCATGGATGGAGGAGGCTGGAAGGCTGCAGTCCATGGGGTCGCTAGGAGTCAGACACAACTGAGCGACTTCCCTTTCACTTTTCACTTTCATGCACTGGAGAAGGAAATGGCAGCCCACTCCAGTGTTCTTGCCTGGAGAATCCCAGGGACGGGGGAGCCTGGTGGGCTGCCGTCTCTGGGGTCGCACAGAGTCGGACACGACCACATCTTCTTTATCCACTCATTTGTCAGTGGACGTTTAGGCTGCTTCCATATCTTGGCAAATAATTGAAAATATTGCTCTTATGAACACTGGGGTAAGCACACTGACATTAATTGTCCAGCTTAATGAATTTTCATAAATGCATTTACTTGGCCTCTCCAGATTGATACAAAGAATTTTCCTAAGACCCAAGGAGACTTCTTTTTGCTCCCTTCTAGTCAGGGCCCTAAGGCAATCTTTATTCTGGCTTCATCGTCATCGATTAGTTTTGTAAGTTTTGAACCTCATATAAATACGACCATAGCGCATGGACTCTCATTGTCGGGCATTTTTTGGAATACTAATATTATGAAATCTGTTATGTTGTTCCATGTACCCATATATTACTTTTTATTATTGTTTAGTATTCCATTACATGACTGTGCCACGTGTTTATTCCTTCTTTTATTGGTGAACAGTTCCAATATATTTTTTTTATTACTACGAATAAAATTTCTAAGACTATTTTTAAAATGTCTGTTTGTAGTCATATTGTTGCAGGAAGGGAGACCCGGAAAGTGGGCTCTCCTCTAAGCTGAGAAATGAGTTATCCGAGGAGACACGTGCCGACAAAGCAGGAGACGTCACTGGGCAGGGCCCCGGGCGAGAGCCGCGGGGTCGGGGGCCCCGGGCGGACGGCTCTGCGCGCAGCCCGCGGTCCCGGGTTTACGGGGAGGGGGTTCCTTTCGGGTCGTCTGCGGCCGATCGTTCTGACCCAGGGTCCCTCCTGGGGGCGCCCTCACCGCTCAGCCACCGTGGGTTCCAGCAAGGAGGGCTCCGGGAGGACACGTGGACTGGCGGGTCCTCTCTCTGGCCCCTTCCCGGTTCTTTCGGTTGGGAGTGACTCTTGAGTTCCGTGTTCCTTACCAGGACCTCCTGTTGTAAAATGACTCGTGCAGACGGTCACGGTGGTGCCTGGCCAGGGTGGGAGGTTTCAGTTGGCGTTTCCCCTAACAGAGTATGCTCACTTCTCCAGGGTGGGGACCTAGGGGAGCAGTTAGTTGCTAGCTCATAGGGAAAGCGCACGTCAAACTTTTAGAGGTCCTGCCAGTTCCCCAAAACGACTATACCAACTTATCCACCCTCCTCACTGGGCTTTGGTGCCGTCAGTCTGTTTCTTTCACTGCTGGGCTGGCTCTGCTTTCTTGTGATTTTCCTTAGCGTTTACAACATGTGTAATAGCATTGAGCACATTGTCATTTGTGAACTGGCATTTAGGATATCCTCTTTGGTCAAATAAATGTCTGCTCTAGTCTTTTACCCATTTTAAAATCAGTTTGTCTTTTTTATTATTTGTGGTGGACTTTTAGTGGCTCAGATGATAAAGCGTCTGCCTGCAGTGCGGGAGACCTGGGTTCGACCCCTGGGTTGGGAAGGTCCTCTGGAGAAGAAAATGGCACCCCACTCCAGTATTCTTGCCTGGGAAATCCCATGGACAGAGGGGCCTGGTAGGCTACAGTCCATGGAGTCACAAGAGCCGGACACGACAGAGCGACTTCGCTTTTTTTCCAATGTGCAGCCTAGGTTTGAATCCTTCAAAGGCTATGTTGTTGTTTAGTCGCTGAGTCGTGTGTGACTCTTTTGTGACCCCACTGGACTTTGGCCACCAGTCTTCTCTGTCCATGAGATTTCCTGGGGAAGAACACTGCAGTGGGTTTTGCCATTTCCTTCTCCAGAGGACCTTCCCAACCGAGGGGTCGGACCTGCGTCTCTCTGTCTCCTGCTTTGGCAGCCCAGTTCTTTGCCACCGAGCCGCCGGGGAAGCTCTTTGATGGACATATATGTTGTGAATCTCTCCTCTTGGTCTGTGACTTACCTTTGACTCTTAATCGTGTCCTTGAATGATCGGAAGCTTTTCCTTTTAAGATGTAATTTGTCGGTGTTTTAGGTTCATTGCTTCTGTGTGTCCCATTTAAAAACTCCTTGCCTAGCTGTGTTTGTACAGGTGCTCTGCTACACACTCTGTGAGCTTTGCCGACCTTGCGTTTCACACGCACATCTTTTTTGCGTCTCAGTAAGTTACTGAGTATAGTGTGAGGTGGCCCTGATCATGGTCATCACCATACTAAACTTTCTCTTTGAATTTTATTTCTAAACGTCGTGTGAGATGTTCGGAGCAAAAGGAGGGCCTTATTGCCTGGCCTTCTAGCTCAGTCTTCACTAAGAGTTCACTGTAGTATTGCCTTTTAAGAATAGTCTTCACACCCCTATGAAAGATTGCATGCTGCTTAATTCCTTTTTAAAGCAGGATCACCCTTAGCCTCAGGCAAGAGAAGCCCTATGCTGGGATTCACAGCTCAGAGAATCAGAGTCGTTGACACTCATCTTTTCATTTGTCGGACTTCCCTGGTGGCTCGGACGGTACAGCGTCTGTCTGCAATGCGGGAGACCTGGATTCCATCCCCGGGTCAGGAAGACCGCTGGAGAAGGAAACGGCAGTCCACTCCAGTCCTATTGCCTGGAAAATCCCACGGACAGAGGAGCCCGGTAGGCTACAGTCCACGGGGTCGCAGAGGCGGACACGACTGAGCAACTTCGCTTCACTTTCATTTGGCACTTGGTGTCAGCTCCAGACGGTGCAGTTCCTAGGGAGCCGAGCGCGCCCCTTCTGCCCGCAGCAGCAAGCCCGCCCTGGAGACGCTCTTCCCCGCATCTCTCGTCGTGGAGCCTGGAAACAGAAGTCGCCCGCATCCGAATACTGAGAAGTTTTGCATCCGAAAGAGGCACCGTTTTGGAGTTCCGGAAAGTTTTGAGTGGCAGGAATGCTTAGGTATGAGAAAAGACAAAGAATTAACTTGTCAAATCCTCCTCCTGAGCAGGAATGCAGAAGCCTCTTGCACAACAAAGTGCTGTTTCCCAGAGCGCCGGGCGCCGCTTCCGGCTTCCCTTTGTCTTCTGCTCGCGGTTCTGAAGCTTCTCTTCCAGGAGACCCGCATTCGCTAATGCCACACTGCCTGGACAGTTCGTAACGGTAAAGAATTCATGTTACCCTTAAATGTATGTGCTTATACATCTAAACCTTACATCTGGGGAGCATGAAGTAGATTTTCTTTTTCATTAATAGATGAACTTTTGAGTGCAAAGAATGTGAACAATTTTGTAAAATTATTTAAGAAGACATCATTGAATTTTCTAAAAAGCTAATGAAACAGCTTATTTTAGTATCTTTGACTAAAAATCTGACAGTGATTATGACTTCACTTTGTTTTTTAGTTTTGAAAGGTCACTTTGCCTATGGTAGAAGAAAAATAGCATTTTTTATGTAAAAAATAGTTTTAATTAAAAAAATATATATTCATGTAATTTACCTTTTTAATATAAACATGCATTTAAAATTTATAGACTTTAAATATAATTACATTTTGACCATATGGTTAACTATTCTTTTGAATTAAAAAAAAATAAGAAAAAAGAAAGTCCACAAGAAAAAGTACTCAGAACATTGTCTGGCAAATGGTGGGTATTCAAGAAATATTAGGGCTCCCTTTCTGCCACCCACACCTTTCCCTCCCTCTTTTTAAACTTGACATCAGATTAAACATCCTTTCCCTCCCTCTTTTTAAACTTGACATCAGATTAAACATCCTTTCCCTCCCTCTTTTTTTCCCACTCTCACGTATCCTATTTGGAACTTGGTTGCCTTATGGAAACAAGCCTAAAATGTGGAAGAAAACAGAGCCAGCAGAATTGACGGGGACCGTAGAGGAGCCTCGCTATGGCTTAATTAAAAGCTCAATTGTTAGAGATTACCAGTTCTTTTTGCAGAATTCTGACCTGCAGCATAAGTCGGGCGCTCCCTAGCCTGGTGAGCTGTCTTGGGCATCCCAGAGATACGGGTCTGATTAAAGGAATCTAACTGATTCTTACTAACCATTGGATTTACAAGTTGGTCCGTGAGTCCTCAGCAAACCAAATGAAAGCTTCAGGAAGTTAGCCCTGCCAGCCACATCCTCACGGCTTTAGGCACACACGTGGAATGTTTTCACAGCTGGAATCCAATTTCTGAGTTGATGTATGAGAAAATCAAATTTGTTGTAGCACTCAACAATAATAAAGGAAGAAAAACTAACAGTCTGGGGTTTCCCTGGTGGCTCCGTGGGTAAAGAATCCGCCTGCAATGTGCGACACCTGGGTTTAATCCCTGGGTTGGGAAGATCCCCTGGAGAAGGGACCGGCTACCCACTCCAGTGTTCTGGCCTGGAGGATCCCATGGACAGTCCACGGGGTCGCAAAGAGTCGGACACAACTGAGCAACTTTCACTTTCGCTTTCAACTAACAGTTTAGGCACACTTAACACATGATAGGCACTGCATTAGCCCATTTCTGCAAAGTGTCCCATCTAATCCTTACCTGGATGTGCAAGCTACTACAGTACCCCCAGCCTAGGGATGAGGAACTTGGGGTTCAGAAGGTAAGTAACTTAGACCAGTCTCTCTCTTGTTCTTAATCACTTTACCTTTCAGATGATGACGATGGTGGCTACCGCTTTGCTTTTAATTTTTATCAGGGTATAGTTGATTTACAATGTTGTGTAAGTTGCAAGTGTACAGCAGAGTAAATCAGTTATAATTCACATATATCCACTCTTTCTAAGATTCTTTTCCATATAGGTTATTGCAGAGCATTGAGCAGAGTTCCCATGCGCTGTGCAGTAGTTTCCTGTTGGTTATCCTCTATAGATCGTGTACAGTAGTGTTTATACTATTATAAATGGTATAATATACAGTAGTGTTTATATTATTATAAATGGTATAATATATAGTAGTGCTATGTGTCAGTCTCAGTCTCCAGCTTTATCCCTCATCCCCCTAACCCCTCGGGAACTGTAAGTTCATTTTCTCCGTCTGTGACTTTACTTCTGGTTTGTAAATAAGTTCCTTTGTGCCCTTTTTTAAGGTTCCGGATGTAAGTGGTATCATATATCTGTCTTTCTTTGTCTGACTTACTTCACTGGGGATGACAGTCTCTGGGTCCATCCATGCTGCAGATGGTCCAGTATGTATATGAGCCGCGTCTTTATTCATTTCTCTATCAGTGAGCATTTACGTTACTTCCATGTCCTGGCTCTGACAAATAGTGCTGCAGTGGACATTGGGGGTGCATGCATTTTTTGGAATTACGGTTTCCTCTGGATATATGCCCACTCCAGTGCTCTTGCCTGGAAAATCCCATGGACGAAGGAGCCTGGTGGGCTGCAGTCCACGGGGTCGCACAGAGTCGGACACGACTTAGCGGCAGCATCAGCAGCTGGATATGGAGCTGGGATGAGGAGTGGGATTGCCCAGTCGTGTGGTATTTCTATTTTTAATTTTTCAAAGAGCCTTCATATTGTTCTCCATAGAGGCTGCACCAGTTTACACTCCCAACCACAGTGTAGGACTGTTCCCTAATAGTGGCTCCTATTTCCTGAGGGCTGACTAAGGGCCTAAACGTGTTATAACAAATTTAATGCTATACAAACCCTCATGGAAGCACTGAGGAGTCCCGTCTACAGGTGGAGACTCTTCAGCCGTGGCACTCAGCATCACGTGGAACGCAGTAACAGTACCAGGGCAGCCTCCGCCCCACCCCTCTTTCCTGTGCAGAAGAGGCTGTTTCTCCCCGAGGCAGCACTAGTCAGTGTGACTTTCTGTGACATGAAAATGTTCTGCGTTAGCACGGCCCAACCTGGGAGCTGTTGACCAGGTGTGGCCACTGGGCATGTGAAACATGCCAGTGACTCTGAGGAACTAAAGTGTTCACTTGCTGTTCCTAGTTAAGTTTAAAGAGCATGCCTGGCTGGTGGCTGCCTCAGCAGATGGCACAGCTGCAGAGGGTAAGTGCCCGGCGCTCAGGTTCCCAACAGAATTGAAAAGACCCTCACACGCTCCTTTCTCTTAGCTCTGCCGTGCCTCAGCATCTGGGGCCGGGCTCGTCAGACTAGGAACTGAGGAACAGGGAAAAGGATCAGGGTCTTTCTTACTCCCTTTATTCAAAGCTAAGTATCTATAGGGAATTCCCAGGTGGTCCAGTGGTTAGGACTGTGCACTTTTTGCTTCCTAGGGCTCGGGTTCAATTCCTGGTCCGGGAACTGAGATCCCGAAAGCCACGCTCCTGGCCCAAAACAAGCAAAACCGTGAACATTTAAGTGCTCGAACACTGGCTTCACATGTTCGCTTATTTATTTATTATCTAATACATGCTTGTGGAACTCCCCCCTCAGGCCAGGCATATCTGCTTATTCTAAGTCTATGCACTGGCTCTGGTTAAAATGGCAGGCAGCCAGGACTGGAGAGACAGACATTAATTAAATCATCACACAAATGCATCCATAGAAACTCAAATAAAGGGAAAGTGCCAGGAGTCGTGAACGCCTCTGACAAGGTCAGTGGAATCGTGTGAGGCATCAGAAACGCTCTTCTGCTGGCACTCAAGTCCAGCTTGTGGAAGTGATGCTTTGGCTGAGAAGCTAAGAATGAGTTAGGATTAACTGAGTGACAAGGAGGGAGTCATTCAAAGTGGAGGGAAATGCATGAATAGTCCTGAGGTGTGCGGAGTGTGGCCGTGCTTAAGGGACTTTCAAGAAAGGGGCAGTACGCCTTTTTCTGCTTTTAAAAAATATGGGATATGGATTTGTAAAAAAAGAAAAAATACTGTGTATGTGTGTGTATCAATAGAGAAACATCCCCTGATGACCACTTTTTACTGAGGGAATTGTAGGAGGGGTGAACACTTGCTACAACTATGCAGATTGTATAAATGTGCGATAAAAGCATTTGTTTCTTTAAAAACAATAATAAAAAATAAAGACAGGGACCTCAGGGAATTCCCTGGCAGTCCAGTGTTAGGACTTGGGGCTTCACTGCCAACTGCCCGGGTTCCACCTGTGGTTAGGGAACTAAGATCCCACAGGCTGTGTGTGATGCAGCAAAAAAAAAAACAAAACACAAAACCACCTGTTTGTTTGTTTGTTTTTTAATTAAAAATAAAAGAAAGGAGGGCCGGGTGAGGAGGGAGGCTGAAGCTTTCCAGGCCCTTCATCTCCCACATGGGGGCTTCTGACCTTTATCCTGAGAGCAGGGGCTGCGTCCTGGGAGGGTTCAAGTAGAGGAGTGATGTGATTGGGAAATAAAACCCAAACCAACCAGAAGAAGCTTGGCTTTTCACGAGGGCGACCCGTCCCCTGTCCTCCCCTCCTTCCCTCCCGGACATGGGGAGCTGGGCCGCCCCGGCGGGCGAGGGGCGCTGAGCGGCTCTGCCCTCTGGCTCTGCGCGTTCTCTCCGAGTGTTTCTGCTATTCAGTAAATACCGGGCTTCTATAGAAACTGTCAGCAAACTGCACACTACCTTTTCCCTGCCTGGGGCCCAGAAGGCCTCGCACACTGTCAGGCTGTGCCGGAGCTGCGATGCCCAGAGGCCGCTCCTGGAGGACCGCTGCTCTCAGGGCCGCAGAGGCCGGGCGCGGCCTCGCTCTTCCGTCCAGGAACCTGAGCCGGACCGGCGCTGTGCCGAGGCAGGGGGTGGCGGGCTGGCTCCCGGCGTTCCCTCCTCTGGCCACCTGTCCCCTGAGCTGGGCACCACTGGCCAGCCCTCGTGAGGGCGAGGGACAAGCAGGGACTTCACTCCGGTGGGGGAGAGAGGCAAGAAGAAGGAAAAGGGGAGAACAGGACTTCTCCACCATGAGGCTTGGCCTGACTCCACAAAACGAATCCCTTACGGCCCTCTTCTTCCAAAACGGACTGATGCTCTACCTCCCTCCCTGGCGCTGGGGACAAGTTACCCACGGTCCTGGCTGCGCTCCTGACCGTGCTGCTCAGCTCTGCCGCTCACTGGGGCGAGCTCAGTCAGCGCGCAGAGACCCGAGTCCTCGCCCGCGAGACCGGCGCCCGGTGCCTGTCGCAGGGCTGCGGGGCTGGGCCAAGCGTGCGCAGTTTGCTGGGAAACAGGCGCCAGCAGGGACTCCCCCGCAGGCCAGGGGTCGGGACTCTACACCCGCCGCAGTCAGTGCAGCTTCGACCTCTGGGCTGGGAGCAAAGAGCCCGCAGGAAAAAAAGAAAAAGACGGAGAGAAAGAAGCCCCAGCTTGGTTACTGTCCGGTAACACGTCTGTGTGACTCTCCCCCCGCGACCCCTAGCTCCTCACATGCAGAGAACCATCACGGGCCTCTCTCTCCAGCCCCTACTCCTGCAGGTGCTCAGCATATAAAGGGAATACTTGCTGCAGACACCGAAGACTGAGGAACCCTTCTCTTCCCTCCCAGACCGCCAATCTTTTAATTTCCTGCAACCTTTGCTGTTTATTTATTTCTTTACTTCCCTGGTGGCTCAGACGGTAAAGCGTCTGCCTACAATGCAGGAGACCTGGGTTCGACCACTGGGTCTGGAAGATCCCCTGGAGAAGGAAATGGCACCCCACTCCAGTGTTCTGGCCTGGAAAATCCCGTGGACGCAGGAGCCTGGCGGGCTACAGTCCACGGGGTCGCAGAGAGTCGGACACGACTGAGCGCCTTCACTTTCACTTTTCACTTTACTGTTTATTTAGACATGCCTTCGGAAAATTAAACTATCGGATATACTGCCAGAAAGATTTTCCTACAACATTTCTACCTACACATCCACATACATATACGTGTTTTAAATTACCTTTATTTTTAAAGCAGTTTCAGGGTTACAGGAAAACTGAGCAGAAAGCACAGAGGCTTCCCACGTGCCCCTCACTCTCTGTGACTTATTAACATCTGCCGTTAGCGCGGCGCCTGTTACAGCTGATGAGCAAGTATTGTATTATACGTGATTATTGACAAAGCCCAGTTTAAAGTTTACTGTGTTGTGTACTATCTGAGTTGTTTTTTAATTAATTAATTTTACTAGTTCACTGATTTACTTTGGCGGCACTGCCTTTGCTGCTTTCCGCCGCATCTCTAGCTGCAGGGAGCGCAGGGAGCGGGGCTGCTCCGGGCCGCCGCGTCTGGGCTTCTCATCGCGATGGCCTCTCGGGATGCAGAGCACACGCTTAGGCTCGGCAGTTGCGGCTCCCAGACTCCAGAGCACAGCGGCCGTACGGTGGCTTAAAACGCAACAAGTTTTCTATCAATTTATATTGATACATATTCTGGGTTTATCACTTCCGTTCAGTCACTCAATCGAGTCCGACTATTGGGGACCCTGTGGGGCCCTACGTGGGAAACTTTAAAAAGAAAGGGCTGAGTGTTGCCGTCGGAAGCTAAGCGTCCGGCCGGCGGAAGAGACAGGGGCGTGTGCTGTTACAATGAAGCGCATGACGACTTGACCTTCAACGTGATTGGTGCAACTATGGCCTGTTATAATTCGACCTTCAACGTGATTGGTGCAACTATGGCCTGTTATAATTTGACCTTTAACGTGATTGGTGCAACTATGGCCTGTTATAATTTGACCTTTAACGTGATTGGTGCAACTGTGGGAGGGCCCTGGCGGGACCCCTTGCTTGTCTATATAAACCAGGAGTTGGCGGCAGTAAAGCGGCCCTGCTTGGCTGGCGCCCCTGCCGCGTGTGGCCGCCTCTCGCGCGCCGGGGGCTGGGGTGGCGGACGGCAGGCTCGCCTCTCCTCTCCCCGGGGCCCCTCGGCTGTGCTGGGGGTCGCTCCAAGGCCGGCGCGGGCCCCGGGCTGGGGGCGGCGGCGCTCCCGAGAGGAGGCTCGCCCGAGGGAGGCTGGACTTCGGGGCGGGCCCCCCTCTGCTTCGAGGGAAGCGGCAAAACTCTCCTGACTTGTTTACTTTCTCCTCTTTTTTCCTGATCTGTCCTTAATTCCTTCTCCGGGGTCTCAGCGAGCGGCTGGGGGGGCCGTGGACGAGTCCCGGCTGGGGCCACGCTCAGGCGGATTTGGAGGCCCCGCAACAGGTGAGCCTCAGTAACCAGAGCCCGACCGGGCGGAACTCCCCTGGAATCTTCCGTAACGGAGGACGTGGCCTGGAATCTTCCCTGGGGGCACGGGTCAGGCACTTAAAGGCCATCAGGGCGCCTGCCACCTGAAGACGCCCGTGACAGCATACGGTCACGGAACGGGCTAGAAACCTCAGGGCGCCCGCCCCCCGCAAGGAAACTTCTGCGCAACGACTCAGGCACATAAACCGTTCCGAAAACATATCATGAGCCCAACTTTCTGGCCACCACCACTCCGGTGGGACTTTTTGGCGGTCGTCCTCAGTGACTTCTTTCTATTGTCTTGGCAGCATGGGAAACAACATTGGGAAATCGGATGAGCCTGCGCTAAAGGCACGGAGATACATGCTCATAAGCAGGGGACTTGAGATTTCTGACGCTCAGGCCGTTAAGGTCTGGGGGACCATTGTACAGTTGGCCCCCTGGGTTGCTTCTGCCAATCTGTTCTCTTGGGACACTTGGGATCGAGTGCAAACCCTTGCTAGGCAGCGAGAGGTTCGATGCGGTGAGGAGCCCCCCCTTAGGGTTCTGTCTGATCATTTTGGCCCTCAAGCTCTGCTTTTCATGGAGCGAGGAGCATGTCATTGATACGGGTACCCTCAATTCAAAATCAGAAAAACAATGGGAAAAGTTTGACGAGGAACGAGCCATGTCGGATCAAAATATAGCAAAAGAGACTGTAGGGAATAAAGACTCCAGAGCAAATAGTGGGCCATGGGAGCCTTTTGGGGATGATAAAGGGACAGAG
>SJXO01004970.1:91526-110079 GCA_006408615.1 Connochaetes taurinus
CTTTTCTTCCAAGTAGCAAGCATCTTTTAATTTCATGGCTGCAGTCACCACCTGCAGTGATTGTGGAGCCCAAGAAAATAAAGGCTGTCACTGCTTCTATTGTTTCCCCATCTATTTCCCATGAAGTGATGGGACCAGGTGCCAAGATCTTCGTTTTCTGAATGTTGTTTTAAGCCAACTTTTTCACTCTCCTCTTTCACTTTCATCAAGAGGCTTTTTAGTTCCTCTTCACTTTCTGCCATAAGGGTGGTGTCATCTACATATATGAGGTGACTGATATTTCTCCCGGCAGTCTTGATTCCAGCTTGTGCTTCTTCCATCCCAGCCTTTCTCATGATGTACTCTGCACAGAAGTTAAATAAGCAGAGCGACAATATACAGCCTTGATGTACTCCTTTTCCTATTTGGAACCAGTCTGTTGTTCTATGTCCTGTTCTAACTGTTCCTCCCTGACCTGCATATAGGTTTCTCAAGAGGCAGGGCAGGTGGTCTGGTATTCCCATCTCTTTTCAGAATTTTCCACAGTTTATTGTGATCCACGTAGTCGGCTTTGGCATAGTCAATAAATCACAAATAGATGTTTTTTTCTGGAACTCTCTTGCTTTTTCGATGATCCAGCGGATGTTGGCAATTTGATCTCTGGTTCCTCTGCCTTTTCTAAAACCAGCTTGAACATCAGGGAGTTCACGGTTCACATATTGCTGAAGCCTGGCTTGGGGAATTTTGAGTATTACTTTACTAGCGTGTGAGATGAGTGCAATCTTGTAGTAGTTTGAGCATTCTTTGGCACTGCCTTTCTTTGTGAGTGGAATGAAAACTGACCTTTTCCAGTCTTGTGGCCACTGCTGAGTTTTCCAAAGTTGCTGGCATATTGAGTGCAGCACTTTCACAGCATCATCTTTTAGGATTTGAAATAGTTCAACTGCAATTCCATCACCTCCACTAGCTTTGTTTGTAGTGATGCTTCCTAAGGCCCACTTGACTTCGCATTACAGGATGTCTGGCTCTAGGTGAGAGATCACACCTTCGTGATTATCTGGATCGTGAAGGTCTTTCTTATACAGTTCTTCTGTGTATTCTTGCCACCTCTTCTTAATATCTTCTGCTTCTGTTAGGTCCATACCATTTCTGTCCTTTATTGAGCCCATCTTTGCATGAAATGTTCCCTTTTAATTTCTAATTTTCTTGAAGAGATCTCTAGTCTTTCCCATTCTGTTGTTTTCCTCTGTTTCTTTGTATTGATCCCTGAGGAAGGTTTTCTTATCTCTCCTTGCTATTCTTTGGAACTCTGCATTCACATGGGTATATTTTTCCTTTTCTCCTTTGCTTGTCACGTCTCTTCATTTCACAGCTATTTGGAAGGCCTCTCAGCAGCCATTTTGCTTTTTTGCATTTCTTTTTATTTGGTGTAGTCAATAGAGCAGAAGTAGATGTTTTTTTCTGGAACTCTCTTGCTTTTTCTATGATCCAATGGATGTCGTCAATTTGATCTCTGGTTCCTCTGCCTTTCTAAATCCAGCTTGAACATCTGGAAGTTTTTGATGCGTGTACTGTTGAAGCCTGGCTTGGAGAATTTTGAGCATTATTTTGCTAGAGTGTGAGATGAGTACAGTTGTGCATTCATCTGAATTTATATACCTTGTCAATTATACGTGTAATCTGAATTTATATACTTTGTCAGTTATACATGTTGTACATATATTCCCCCCTTTTTGGTAATATCTGTATAATACTGTTTTCCAGTCCAAAACATGGAGGAGTCTGCCTTTGTTCATGTTTCCTTTCATGTTCTTTTATTTTTTATAGTTTTTTATACAAATTTTTTCAAATTAGTTTTTTTGCATTAATCATGTAATTCTGTACTAAGTTACCTTATGTTTTTGTTTATATTTGGGTAAATAGTACATGTCGTTTTAGCAGACACGTGATAGTCTCAGGAATACTAAAGCTTCAGATTCTGAATTGCTCTGCCTCATGTTCCCTGCCTACTTCCTCTCTGCCTTTAGAATATCCGTTCATTGATTTGGCTGTGCTGGGCCTTGGTTGCAGCGCGTGGGATCTGGTTCCCTGACCAGGGATCGCACCCCGGCCGTTGCGTTGGGAGCGCGGAGTCTTAACCACTGGAGCACCAGGGAAGCCCTCTGCTCTCTCCTAAGTTGCTTTTAAACGTGTGTGTCTGTGTACGTACGTGTGTACATATCTGCATGGGTGTGCAGGTAAAGCTGACATGCGGTTGATGAGTGAAAGCAAGCACAGGAGGGCCGGAAGTGAGCAGAAAGAAACCGGCGAAAGCGCGTCCCGGGGAGCGGACTCCGTGGCCGCGCACGTGCGGAGGAGCGCGGGGACTGCGGAGCATCCCCGAGTCCGCGTTCACGATGCTGGCAGGTGCTGGGCGAGCATCTGTGCGGTGCGGCGCTCAGGGCTGGGCTGATACCGCTCATTTCTCACCAGTCAGCAAGGTTCCGGGAAGTACCTGTTTCACCGCTGACAAAACTGGGATCCGGAATAGCAAGAGGACCTCAGAGGCCAGCCAGCCAGCAGCAAGCTGGGACCTGAGTACCGCCCCCCGAGCCCTTGCCCCTTCTGCTCCTTGTGTCGACTTTCCATGGCTGGACATCCAGCCAGCGCCAGCGCCCATGAAAGAGACCTAACCGCGCATGTTCATGTTCATTGTGATGTGATTACACCGAGCAAAACAGAAATAGCCACTTCCCTCGTTAGAGGTAAATGGTTAAATAACCTAGGTAGCATCTTTATATTTGATGTGGAATATAACACACGTTAAAAAGAATGGGGCTTCCCTTGTGACTCAGCTGGTGAAGAATCCGCCTGCAGTGCGGGAGACCTGGGTTCAATCCCTGGGTGGGGAAGATCCCCTGGAGAAGGGAAAGGCCACCCACTCCAGTATTCTGGCCTGGAAAATCCCATGGACTGTATACTCCCGTGGAGGGAATTCCTTGATGGTCCAGTGATTAGGGCTCTGTGCTCTCACTGTTGCTTCCACACACACAAAAGAAAAGAAATGGGGAAGGTTGATAGGGACTGAGCTAAAACATCATCACTGCCCACTAGTGACAGCAAACATTTTTAATTTAATACTATGATGATGTTGCAACCTGATTTTTTAAAATAAAGCAAGACCTCATGGAGTCTACAAGGGTATTCCTACACAATTCAGCGGGCAGTACCTTTAGAATTTCTGCAACTGACTGTGCACAAATTAAACCTAAATTTCAAAATAGAGCATGTCTATGTTTTTAGGTACACATGTATGAGAATACATAGAACCCAGCCTGGAACAAGTCACACCTAATTTTTGGCAGTAGTAACTTTGGGGAAAAAGAGACCTCTGTTTTTCCTTTACATACTTCTGTATCTTATAAAAAGAAGTACGTGGTTTTATTTTTCAGTAAAAGAAATAACACAAAATAACCAGTTGATTATTAGACACAATGGACATGAGTTTGAGCAAACTCCAGGAGATAGTGAAGAACAGGGAAGCCTGGTGTGCTGCGGTTCATGGGGTTGCAAAGAGCTGGACAGGACTTCAGTTTAGTCACTCAGTCGTGTCCGACTCTTTGAGACCCCATGAACCACAGCACACCAGGCCTCCCTGTCCATCCCCAACTCCCGGATTTTACTCAAACCCATGTCCATCGAGTCGGTGATGCCATCCAACCATCTCATCCTCTGTCGTCCCCTTCAACTCCTGCCCTCAATCTTTCCCAGCATCAGGGGCTTTTCGAATGAGTCAGCTCTTTGCATCAGGTGGCCGAAGTATTGGAGTTTCAGCTTCAACATCAGTCTTTTCAATGAACACCCAGGACTGATCTCCTTTAGGATGGACTGTTTGGATCTCCTTGCAGTTCAAGAGACTCTCAAGAGTCTTCTCCAACACCACAGTTCAAAAGCATCAATTCTTTGGCGCTCAGCTTTCTTCACAGTCCCACTCTCACATCCATACGTGACCACTGGAAAAACTATAGCCTTGACTACATGGACCTTTGTTGGCAAAGTAATGTCTCTGCTTTTGAATATGCTGTCTAGGTTGGTCATAACTTTTCTTCCAAGGAGTAAGCGTCTTTTAATTTCACGGCTGCAGTCACCATCTGCAGTGATCTTGGACTCAGTGAACAACACAAGCAGAACTAACAGACAGCAAATATACTTCAGAAGAAAAGCCGCTCCTAAGACCCCACGTGGATGTAGACCCATCTTTTCCCTGCAGAGTGTTTCAGGAATATGTTTTCTCTAGTTTCGCCTCTGGAAATAAGCTGCTCTTGAGTCACTTTTGTAAGGAGGTTTCCCTACAGCCCTAATCACCAGCAGGCTTGAGGGCTGCCTGTGGCGATATGGAGAGCTACCCGACCCCGCCCAGGGGCTGGAGCCCAGAGGGGTCAGGACTTACTTGAAGGTGCCGCCCCAGAAACCTTCCCACCTAGACGTGGCCTGGGGCGACGTGGCTGCTGGGAGTGAGTGTGCAGCACGCCTGCACACGTGGTGCGGATTAAAGAGCAACTGAAGGCCCAGCTGAAAACAAATTAAAAAAAAAATCCCCCCCCCCCAAACAATTGAAGGGACTTCCCTGGCGGTCCAGGGGTTAAGATTTCTCCTTCCAGTGCAGGGGGCACAGGTTCTATCCCTGGCTGGGGAGCTAAAATCCCACGTGCCTTGCAGCCAAAAAACCGAGACAGAAACGGTATTGGAACAAATGCAATAAAGACTTTAAAAACGCCCACATCCAAAAAAAAAAAAAAAGCTTAAAGCAACCTAATTGAACAGCAAGAAATTCAGATGAAAATAACCAAATACCATTTCTTACCAAACTGGGAAAGAGTTAAGGAGGGGGTTGAGGGCGGCAATGATGCTGAGGAAGCTAGACGAGTTACCAGAAGCAAGTCCGTCTAGTCAAGGCTATGGTTCTTCCTGTGGTCACGTATGGATGTGAGAGTTGGACTATAAAGAAAGCTAAGCGCTGAAGAATTGATGCTTTTGAAGTGTGGTGTTGGAGAAGACTCTTGAGAGCCCCTTGAACTGCAAGGAGATCTAATCAGTCCATCCTAAAGGAGATCAGTCCTGGATGTTCATTGGAAGGACAGATGCTGAAGCTGAAACTCCAGTACTTTGGCCACCTGATGGTGAAGAGCTGATTCACTTGAAAAGAGCCTGAGGCTGGGAAAGACTGAAGGCGGGAGGAGAAGGGGACGACAGAGGATGAGACGGCTGGATGGCATCACCGACTCGATGGACGTGAATTTGAGTGAACCCCGGGAGTGGGTGATGGACGGGGAGGCCTGGTGTGCTGCAGTCCATGGGGTCGCAAAGAGTCGGACACGACTGAGCGACTGAACTGAACTGAACTGAACAGAGGTGGAGCTTGGAGGATTTTATCCCAAGAACAAGGGCAAATCCGCCATCTCAGCAGCAGGGTCCGCTCTGCGTGCTCCGAGGGCGAGGGCGGCGCGCTGAGGGGAAGAGCGGGCCCCGCCCAGGGTCCTGCAGGCCGAGCTTCGGGGCCGAGAGGGCTGACCGCGGCGCGGAGGGGCCACGCGGGGTCGGGGGTGTGATCTCGGCCCTGAGGGGGCACGGGTGAGATGGTGGCGCCCGGGCCAGCTCGGGTTCAGTCAGTAACGCTGAAGCCCCGGGGGGCCGAGTGGAGATTTCACTGCTGAAATCTGACCTTACACAGTTTGTGGAAGGAGCCGGGCGCGCGGGCCTCCGGGACAGGGAAGGGACGGGGGAGTCCCTGACAAGCCTGCGCAGCCGAGAAGGCCCAGCTGCGACGGGGGCGCTGGCAGACGAGTCTGCAGCGAGTGTCTGCCTTCGGGGTTCCAGAGGCAGGAGCTGCTGCGGAAGCTGCCAGGCGCCTCTGCACCTGAGGTCACGCCGCTGGCCATGGTGGTGCTCAGGGGTGGTGCCCCCAGGCTCCCTTCTCAGCCAGCCCTAATCTGGAACTGCAGGGGAAGGGACCCAGGCCAACATTGTTTCCAGCCTCAGCAAGTTAACGGTGGAAGGCGATTCTGGAGGAAAGTGTGTGAGAGCTCAGTGGTGGCTGTCTCTTTGCGACCCCGTGGCCTGCAGCCTGCCAGGCTCCTCTGTCCATGGGATTCTCCAGGCAAGGATTCTGGAGTGGGTCGCCACATGCTCCTCCAGGCGATATTCCCAACCCAGGGATTGAACCCAAGTTTCGTGCATCTCCTGAAATGGCAGATGGATTCTTTTTTTTTTTCCTTGTTTTATTTATTTATTTTATTTTACTTTACAGTACTGTATTGGTTTTGCCATATATCAACATGAATCCGCCACGGGTGTACACATGTTCCCCATCCTGAACCCCCCTCCCACCTCCCTCCCCATACCATCCCTCTGGGTCATCCCAGGGCACCAGCCCCAAGCATCCTGTATCCTGCATCAAACTTAGACTGGCGATTCATTTCTTATATGATATTACACGTTTCAATGCCATTTTCCCAAATCATCCCGCCCTCTCCCCGACACCACCTGGGAGGCCCAGAGGAAAGGTAGTGAGCTTCATTTCAGATGTGTAACTTCGGGTTGCCTAGGGTATGTGCCCGTAGTGATGTCAAATACGTAGCCAGGCTTGTCCAATCTTCAATATGCAAACAAGCTACTCTTGGACTCCAGTTCTAATCCAGCCCAGGGTGAGAAAGTGGAATACAGCTGTGGATTAAGAATCTAGGAAACAGGACTTTCCTGGTGACCCAGTGGTTAAGACTCTGTGCTTCCATAGCAGGGAGGGCAGCTTCAAATAGCCTGAGAGCTAAAGGTGTTGGCCAGGAAGAAGTCAGCCTCAGGAAACGAGTCCAGAAGAAGGGGGCCGGGGCATACCTTTCAAGCGAAGATTTACAGCGGCGGGATGGAGCAGACAGGCTGTCGAGGACAGGGAGGAAGGCATGTCCTGGAGAGATGGCCCAAGACACCTCTCCCCTGAGTGGGAACACAACTTAATTGAGAGTCAATTAACAGGCACGAATTGATAGGCACTCCTTTCATATTTTGGATCTGATCATGCAGGCATAAGGCGGTATATTCAGTGCATGATCCTTCTTTCAGAAATTTCAGACAAGTTTGTTACTTAGCACAATCTGTGCCCTTATTGCTTCATAGTCCTTCAGAATCAGAGTCAGTTCTGACTGAGGTTCCAGATGACACAGCCGACATTCCACACGAGGAGGTCCGTGACCAAGTCAGGGGCCCTCCCCCTGCCATCAACACCTCCCCACCACCCCACTCCCACCGCCACCATTGCCAGGCAGTGGAGCGACAGGGGCCGCGGAGCCCTGCTGAAGAGCGGGCCAAGGAAGGTGGCAATCCCCAAGGAGCATGGAGATGAACAGTGCTTTCAGGTAGTTTTTTCCCATTTGCATCGGATAACAAATGTAGTTAGTAAACAATTGTATCTGCAGTTTCCTTTTCCCTCCAGTTTCTCAGTCGTCAGATGAAAGCGTGACTTCTGGTAGACTGTGTTCGTGGAAGAGGGGTACGCTAAAAGCGCTTCTGTCTCTCTTGAAGTGAAGTGAAGCCGCTCAGTCGTGTCCGACTCTTGGCCACCCCATGGACTGCAGCCTATCAGGCTCCTCCGTTCATGGGATTTTCCAGGCAAGAGCGCTGGAGCGGATTGCCATTTCTACCTTTTCCCTTTTGGCCATGCCACACAGCACGGGGGATCTTCCCGCACCAGTGACTGAACTGGTGCCCCTGCACTGGAAGCTCAGCGTCTGAACCCCTGGACCGCCCGGAAGCCCCTCTTTGTTTACTCTTATTCTTTTCCTTAAAAGTGTTTTTATTTGTTTTTATTTCCGGCTGCGCTGGTCTCCTTGCTGCCTGTGGGCTTCCCCTGCTGCAGCGAGTGGGAGCGCCCCTCCGGCCGCGAGCGAAGGCGCCGGCTCCAGGCGCTCCGCGCTGTGGCTCACGGGCTCCGCTGCGCAGCGCAGGGGTGTCTTCCCCGGCTGGGGAGCAAACCCGGGTCCACTGCCTTAGCAGGCAGATTCTTAAGCCCTGGGCCTCCGGGGATGG
The DNA here is from genome assembly GCA_006408615.1 of Connochaetes taurinus. Classification (NCBI taxonomy): domain Eukaryota; kingdom Metazoa; phylum Chordata; class Mammalia; order Artiodactyla; family Bovidae; genus Connochaetes; species Connochaetes taurinus. The sequence goes on from SJXO01004970.1 coordinate 99,564, forward strand.
CCTCTCCATTCTTATTCTGCTCTTTGTCTGTTTCCATATGAGGCTATAAGCTCAATCGCAGACAAGGCCTTTGTTCCCCTCTCTGTCCCGAGCAAATAAAGCAGTCCCTGGCAAATGGCAGGCCCCTAGTGCTTGTTGAATGCACGAACGGGCATGTTGCTTTCCCAGGACGGCTCCATGTGAGGGACAGTTGTATTACGGCTGTCCTCTACAGATGGGAACATACGTGCTGGCACAGCTTGCTGTTTATTTGGAGACTCTAGGCCTCACTACAGAGTTAGTGTGCCTTATATATGGTCCAAACAGCTCAACAAGCCTCAGAAAAACTGTCTTCTTTACATGAAAGTGAAAGTGAAGTTGCTCAGTCGTGCCCGACTCTTAGCGACCCCATGGACTGGAGCCAGCAGGCTCCTCCGTCCATGGGATTTTCCAGGCAAGAGGACTGGAGTGGGCGCCATATTATGCAATAACAGCCGTTAAAAGATACTTGATAGACATTTTGGTCAGAAGAGCTGAAAAGTTTTGCCATTTTCCTGTACTCCTCTGCTTGCCTGTCCAGCTCCCTGGCTGGGTCCTCTTCCCCCTCCTGCCTGCTAACTGGTCGCCCCGTGGGCTTGCCTTGGAGCCTTTGCTGCTTTTTCTCAACTGTTTCTCGAGTCAGCTCAGCTGTCACAGTGCCCCTTTCCTGCGCAGATGAAGGGCTGGGCCCTCGGTTGGGCCTCGTCACGGGGCTCTGCTTCGGCTCCAGCGGACCTGTCTGGATCTTCGTATAAGCATGTGGATGAGGCCACAGACTCCTCTCCTCGTCGCTTCAAGGCCAGGATACCAACTTGACTCCTAAGCTGCACTGTAGCGGCCTGGGGTAGACACTGAAGAAGTGAATGTGTGCTAAGTACTGAAGTAATGAGTGAGATTGATGGAACTGGAGGATGTGCTTTAAAATACTCCAGTAAAGAAATGAGTAAAATAAAATAAAATGTGGTTGAGGACACAGAAGCAGGAGTGAAAAAATGTTAATAATGGTTGAAGCTGGCGATGGAGGCTCATTGCATATTTCCATTCTTGTGTGTTGTTTAAATTTTCCATTAAAAGAGAGAAACAAAAATTGTTTGGTGAGGCAAAGCCAGGAAAGTTTGCTAATAGGCTAATAGATCAACGAGCATTTATGAAGTGGAAACTGGTGATTGAAATGTTACCGTAGGGATGAGTGGCTACATCCGACAGAGCTGTGCCCAGGGATTTAAACACACATCGGGAGAGCAGCACGTTAGATGCACTGCACCCACATCAGATACTTCTCCCACCCATTTTCTTGAGAGTGCTTTAATTAGGACAGAAGTGTTTTAAAAAATTATTATATCTCTTTATATTATATATATTGTATAATTACTTTATTATTAGGAAAAAATTAAGTACAAAAATAATTATGCTTATACTTGAAATCACATTGCTAAGGCTCAAGCATATACCTTCACTTGCCCGGATAAAGTATTATGCTGATTTCTTTATTTGTTCTTAGAGGTCTATCTGGCTTCCTAGAGATTTTGCCTAATTTCACTCGGGCCTACACAGGCCAGTGACCAGTTCCTTGGGTTGGTACTCTGTGTTTTGGAGGAGGAATCACAGAAAGAGCAATCAGAATATTTTAGAACAATATTAAATTTCGAGGAGTCAAAGCAAACTGCAAATTGCCTCATTTCAGGCATGTAAATATCTTTCATCCTGTTCGCAGAGTGTTTTGGAAAGCAAAGCAATTGTACACGAGAAAACCAACAGCTGATTCAGAGTATGAAGTCCCACTGACATGGAAAAGAAAGCATTTTAAAAGGAAGAAGAAGAAGTCGTCAAAAGAAGTCTCTGAGAAACACTCTCTAGGGCAGGACTACAATGAGACGCTCACATTCCCCTGCTCCATTTGCAAGCGTGAGGTTGACCTGCCTGGAGTTTTCTTCCACAAGAAGGAGCACGTGGCTCTGAGCACCCTGGGCTTGCAGTGGACGGGCGGCAAGAAACCAGGGCTCTCGGCGATCGTAGGCCTGAGACAGGCTGCCATTACTAAGCTGCTGTCATCTTTTGCATTCAACGAGAAAACCTTGCAGAGCATTAATAATGCTTTTGAGCTACTGTGGAAGAGACAGATACCAGAGTACTACAAGATTATGCAGAACGTTTGCGAGAGCTCCATATATCCTCAAAAAATCGATCACCTATTAATTAAAGGAGCAGCTGTTTGCGAGGACAGGAATTCTACGTGGAGAGTTGACATGAATGACAGATTCACTGTCGTGAGTAATTTTGGCAGTAAACCCAACGTGTGTTTTTTCGGTTTGTTTGACGGACATCATGGAGCCTCAGCGGCAGACTTGACCTCAATGGAACTCCCGGTTTTACTTCTCCATCAACTTTCCAGGCTTGACCCTTCCTACCAAATGACTTCAGAAGAGCAAACAGTCATCGATTCTTTCAGCACAGTGTTTAGGGACGACTACAGGGCTGTAGAAGACTCCTTCTCCTCCAAAAAGAAGAGGACAGAAGGAATGAAGAGCGTGTATGAGAACATACAAAAAGCCTTTGCCAAAGCGTTCTGGAGAATGGACAGGCTTTTACGTCTTGGAAGGAGGGAAGTGTCCAGGGTCCGATGGAGTGGCTGTTCCGCAGTCACTGGCATACTGGAAGGCAGTGTTGAGAGTCCCGAGGCCAGGAGGTCTTGGGGAGGAATCAGTGACCTTGCTGCTTTGGCGGATAGGCACCTTTTCCCGGGGATGCCCGAAATCTCCACCGGGGTGCTGCACATTGCAAATGCTGGTATGTATATTGGATGGCGGCAGATTACATCTTAATATGTTTTATTCCTGGCAGCAAAACCTCTCATGCTTCCAGAATTATCTACTAATCTATTATTTAGTGACTTATTCATGCCTAGATATTTCATCGACCAGTTTAAGAAATGATCAACAGCCACAGTTTAGATTCAGATTGCAGGCACAAAATGAATTGTAATTATTTCTCAAAGAGGCACGTATATGAAACAATGTGATCCAAATATGAAGTTTTCTAAATGGGGTAGTCACACAGCAGTTGATAAAGGCAAAGGAAATCTATTACACTTGCTTAGATCTGAATGGAACCGAAACCTTTCCCACACTCCCCTCTTTGGGGAGAGAGGAAAGGTCTCTGGGCGTTAATAGAGCTGCTCAAAGCGGTCAGCTACTCCGGCCACTAACATGTTTGCAAAGGTCATTCTTGTGCTCACTGGCCAAGCCACATCAGTTTCGTCTTAGAGGAAACAGTCGTTCACGACTCTGTGTTATAGGTGTGGGTTTTTTCTTTTTTCATCTTTTTTGCTGCACCACTTGGCATATGGGGATCTCAGTTGCTCAACCAGGGATTGAACCTGTGTCCCCTGTGTTGGAAGGGAGAGTCCTAGCCGCTGGAACTCTGGGCCAGTCCCTAGGCATATACATGCTTCTCCAAAAATGCGGCTGGAGTCTTTTATTTCAAGAAGCAATTCTTTTTACATTTTCTTTTAATTTGTATTTATTCATGCGTTTATTTGTGGCTGTGCTGGGTCCTCTCTAGGTGCAGAGAGCAGGGCTGCCCTTCACTGGGCTGCCAGGCCGTCTCACGGCGTCGGTTTCCCTCGTTGCTGAGCTCATGCTCAGCAGTTGTGGCGATCGGGCCTAGTTGCCTCACAGCATGTAGAATCCTCCCAGACCAGGGATCGAACCTGTGTCCCCTGCATTGGCAGGCAGATTCCCAACCGCGAGGGACGTCCAAGAAGCAGTTCTTTCGACCTGCAGTCTAAAGTTCTAGCTAAGGAGCTTGCCAAAATGGAAAGCCTGGTGTTCAAAAAGTTTCAGTCAAGTTAACCTGAGTTCCACAAGATGCTTAACCAGGGCTCCACCACCCTTTCCTGGGCAGAATTATTATTAACGACAATGTCCACTTATTGAATATTGAATATAGAGTGATTGGTCATGTGGTCTTCCAAGAATTCTCATATCTAAGGATATCTAAGTACCGCTTTTAAGAAACACATATTTGACATGTGATATTCTGTCAGTTTAAGAGGTACATGTTAATCTGATACATTTGTATATTGTAACATGACTGCCGCAGTAGCAATAATGACCGCTTCTATCACGTTACATAATTATCATTTCTCTCCAGTGGCTGGAAGTTCTAGTCTCTTCGCAAGTTTGACGATTAAAATATCCATGTTCTCTCTCTTCCCGATACAGTGCACTCCATCTCTGGGACTGATTCACTGGTGATTGTAAGTCTGGATCCTTAAACAACGTCTGTTCTGTCTCTTTCTCAGCCCCTGCCACCATTTCTAAGTGTGTTGACTCGATTTTCCAGATGAGAGAATGGAGACTTGAGAGGTGAAATTATCTGTTTAAGGTGTCAGAGGCAATAGGAACCGGAGATGGAAATGAAGCTGCCTCTGAAGGGGACTGTTCCAGAGTCTGAACAGTCCGGGCCTCAGGGAGGGGGCCTTGGACTCCAAAGCAGGGCTAGACAGACCCACCGAGCCCATTACAGTGTCAAGGGTCCTGGAAGCTGGCCTGTTTCTGGCCTAGCTCTGGCTGTGAGCCCAAAGCGAAGATTCCAAATTAAGCAAAACCAAGGAGGCAAGCACAATGCCAGTCTCCTCAGGGTCTTTGCCATTCCTCAGGTTCTACCCTGAGGTTCCAAAGTGCTTCAGAGCAGACTTCCTTCAGGGGTGGAGGATTTTCAGCTTTCAGACAAACCTGGGAACTGACCCATATCCTTGGACTTGGGACCTCTGTTAAAAGGTATCATTTGACATCAGGGTTCTTGGAAAATGAAAGGAAAATGTATGAGCTATTCAGTAAGGAGACGCCATCGTTAAATGTTGAGTTTACTCTGATTCATTATTTCCAAGCTCACTCACTGCTGTTTGGCAGGTTCTAGTCTCCAGGTCAAACATTCGTTGGCTCTAACTTACAGGAATTGTGTTAAATAATTGTGTTAAAATGTGTTAATTGTGTTAAAATGGTTTCATTTGAGCATCCTTCATTTTAACAGAAACGAATAAGTAGAGGAAAAAAATTCAACCAGTGAAAGAGAGGTCATGATTTATAATATAAAAGTGCTCCTAAAAGAAAGTAATTTAAGTGAGTTACAAAAACATAAATTTGGACACAAATTTATCAGGAGCATATTTTGTATTTTATAAAATATGACCTATAAAGCTAGCAAGGAAATTCATTTTTCTTTGTTTGAAATTTATCAAATACCAGTATTACCATTAACTCTGAAATTAAAACAAAAAGCAGACAAACAAAAAAACAAACCCACCTCACTTTATAATGCCGTGCAAATGTGGTGATGAAGCCGTTGAATAAATGTTGAATCTGTGCATGTGGGAAAAGAGTCTTCAGAACAGACACTCTTGGTTTCTTGTTCTTAGCCCTTCTCATTTGCATCGCATTTTATAATTTCTCTTGGTGCGCTTTCACTTCAATTAATCCTCACAGGATTAGAACACTAATAAACGTATTGCTATGGAAACATACACTCTTTTCATAATATCAAATAAACCACAAACTTTATGTTTTTAATTAACCACACTAGTCCTTATAAACATAAGGGATTTTCGTTTGATCTCTTAGATCCTTTTCCCCAGTACTTTCATTTTTAATAGCTCTGCTGACATAAAATTCACAAAGCACAGAAGTCACCCAGGTAGAGGGTGCGTCTCCGTGGGCTTCAGTACATTCACTGGTACCGTCCTTTCTCCCCGGCCTGTACTCTGAGTTTATTTGTCTTTGAATCAAGCGTCTTCTTAGACAGCTATAGCTGGGTATTGCTTCTCTTTGTTCCCTGTGGTTGCTATTACAAATTTATCATAAACTTGGTGGCTTAAACTACAGAAATTTATTCTTTCACGGTTCAGAACCTTCTGCCTCAGCATAACTGGCCCAGCATCTTCATGGCAGCGCCCGCTCCCGAGGGGCTGGGAAGGGTCTGTTTCCGTTTCTAGCTTCTGTCTGGCTGCCAGCATTCCCTGGCTCGTGGCCACATCAGCCAAGTGTGCCTCCACAGGCACATTTCCTCTTCTGTGTCTATAGCCAAGCCTCCCGCCTGTGCCGGCATTTAGGGCCCACCCAGACAATCCCGTGTAAGCATCTCAGGGTCAAAGTCACGTCTTCAAAGTCTTTGCCCTTTAAGATAACACTTCCAGGCTCCAGAAGTTAGGTTCTGATACCTCTGGGGACTTTATTCAGCCCGCCACTGGGCGGGTTAGTTTGTTGTTCCATTTTGCTAATCTTTCTCTTTTGATTCAAGTTAGTAATTCATTTACATTTAATGTAATTAATTATAGGGTAGGATATATGTCAGATATTTTGCTGTTAGCTTTCTGTCTCTTTTTTCTATCATTACTGCTTTCTTTTGTATTAGATATTGTCTAATTTTCTATTTTGATTCCTGTGTTTCTCTTCCTATATATTAAAAAAAATTTAGTGGCAATCCTGAAGATTATAATAAAATCTTAAAAACAATTTGGCTTGGATTCACGCCCATTTAATTTAAAAAAAGACGTACCCAACATCTTTGCTCCAGTATAGCTCTGTTTCCTCCACCCTTCTTTGTACCTTATAGAAAGACATCTTTGAACTGTGTGGGTTTATTTCTGTGCGGAACTTTTTCAACAGTAAATACCTGCTACACAATCCACGGTTGGCTGGATCTGTGAATGTGCAGATGTGGGGGCGGGGCTGGCTGCTGGACCTGAGCAGCCACAGATGTGGGGGCTCCTGGGCACCCACAGATGCGTCCTCAGGGAGTCCTGGGACCGGAGCGCCCTGGTACTGGCAGCCGGCATCAGTAGCCTTCCTTCCCTGTGGGCGGGTCCAACTTAGAGCCTAGTGCTTCCCTGTTAACCTGAAAGACCCCGTTCTTCTTTCTTTACGGCAGATCTGCTGGCGCTGAATTCTCGGTCTTTGTTTGCTTGGGGACATGTCACTTGCTTCACTGCTGAAGGCTAGTCCGCCTTTTGGCCGACCCGCCGCCGTGGTGAACGATAAGGCTTGACCTTACCGAGTTTCCCTTGGCTGTAGGTGATGAGTCACTTTTCTCCTGCTGTTTCCAGTGTTCTTTTCTCCTTTGTTTTTTGACGGTTTGATTAGGACGTGTTTAAGGACTGGCCTCTCGTTCATACTGTTTCGAGTTTTTTGAGCTTCTTGGATCTTTCTCTTCGCGTTTGGGGCGTTTCCGGCCATCGTGCCTTCCGCCCGGCCCCACTCTCTCCTTTCATTCTGTGCCTGTCGGGGGCCTTGGTGGTGACTCACAAGTCTCTGAGACTCTGTTCCCCTTCCCTCACTCTTTTTTTCTTCTCTTCTTCAGACTGGATAACCTCAACTTATCAGTCAAATTTGCTGATTCTTCTGCCAGTTCAAATCTGATTCTGAGTTCATTTTATTGAGTTTTTCATTTAAGAAACTACTTTTCAAGTCCAGAGTTTTGGTTTGCTTGCTACAGTTGCCACCTCTTTATTGGCAGTTTCTAATTTGGGGGAATCGGTGTTCCCATGCTTTCCCTTTTAGCCATATCTCCCTGTAAACGTGTTTGTGACTTCTGAGACATCTGTTTTCCGGGACTGCAGTTCTAGTGCCTAGAATTCCTCGGGGACAGCTTCTGCTGCCTTCCCTCCTGCGCATGCCCTGTGCTCCGATGTTTCATTGCCTGTCTCACTGTTCTCTTTTGTTGTTGTTGAAAAGTGGACATTTAAAATAGTACAGATGACCTTCCTCTCCAGGGTTTATTGTTGCTACTGTTTTGTGACTTTTAAGAACTAATTTTCTAGAGTCTATATGCTGTGTCATGAGTAGACACAAAGTCTCTGCTTGGTTGGTTATGTAGTGTTCAGCTAAGAACTAGATGGTTTCCTTAAACACCTAGTACTAATACATATGCCTTCCAGTCTTTCTGAGGGGGTATCCTTGTCTTGTAAACAATAACGGGGTTTACAACGCTGCCTAAGCCTTTACTCCCTATTTAGATCCATCCTGAAGACCATCCACAGGTGAGTCATCGGGCTGCTCGCGTCCCGGGCCGGCCCACAGCCTGCTGCGTGTGCGCCCTTTTCTATTTTCCCAGGAATGTATTTGAGCTTTTCAAAACCTTCTACAGAGTCTCACTATTCAGCCGTTGCTTACACAGTTTACTGGGTGCTGGGATCATCATTGCTGCTTCAGGCAGCTGGGCTCTGAAACCACTGCTGCTGATTCTTCTCAGCATACACACTGCTAAGCCGCTCAGTTGTGTCCGACTCTTTGATTGTAAGCCACCAGCCTCCTCTGTCCATGGGATTCTCCAGCAAGAACACTGGAGTGGGTTGCCATGCCCTCCTCCAGGGGATCTTCCCAATCCGGGGATCGAACTTGCATCTCTTATATCTCCTGCATCGGCAGACAGATTTTTTACCACTAACGTCATTTGGGAAGCCTGGCAAACACACCGAGGGTCAGTTATTTGCACAGAGTAAGCTCTGAGTCAGATCAAATGACAACAAGATTGAGAATGGAGCTTTCTTCAGGTAACTGCAATATAGTCCAAATAGTGACGTTTCTCTGAGGGTAGATTTTTAGGGAGGTCCAAAGCCATTCTTTCCCCTGCAGAGGCTTCTAGACTGGACTGTTGATTTTCATTATAAAACTTTTGGTTTTCAAGGCTACTGCAGAGCTGAAGAGAAAAGGTTTGGAGTAGGTCAAGTTACAAGGCCATAAACACTTCTATTTTTATTAATACCTACTTTAAGCTGTCTCTCTTCAATAATGCTCAGCTTTTTGCAAGCCTTTGGTCAACTTCCAGCATTCTAGAAAAGTTGGGTTTAACAGCTTTTCACAGTGCTCTCCGTCCTTTTACTGAGGAGCAGATTTTCGGAGATCCTTACTCTGCAATGGGCTTCGCTGGGGGCCGAGTGGTAAAGAATCCACGTGCAGGAGACGCAGGAGACTCAGGTTTGATCCTCGGGTGGGGAAGATCCCCTGGACCAGGAAATGACAACCTACTCAAGTACTCTTGCCTGGAAAACCTCATGCACAGAGGGGCCTGGTGGGTTATAGGCCTTGGGATTGCAGAGAGCTGGACGTGACGAGCGCAGTCACTCACGTTGCTCTGCAACAATCTAACCTTTCCTTCCGGGATGGCGCGTCTGCTGCTAACCACATGCGGTGCGTCCTTCATGCTGTTCTTTACTTCCGGCTGTGCTGGGTCCTCGGTGCCGCGCAGGCGTTTCTCGGCGGTGGTGCCTGGCCCCTCGCGCGGTGGCCTCTCTGGTGGAGCCTGGGCTCTAGGCACGCGGGTGTCGGTAGCTGGGCTTGCAGGCTCTAGCTCGAAGTTCTGGCGCGTGGGCTTAGCTGCTTCACGGCCTGTGGGATCTTCTGGGACCAGGGGTTAAACTTGGCAGGCAGATTCTTTACCACTGAGGCACTAGGGAAACCCACATTTCATTTTATATTTTGTATTTTTTATCTTCAGAAGTTTGATTTTGAGTTGTCTTCCATGCCTATGGGCTTCCCCGGTGCTCAGACAGTAGAGCTTGCCTGCAATGCTGGAGGAGGCCTGGGTTTGAGCCCTGTGTCGGGAGGATCCCCTGGAGAAGGGAATGGCAACCCGCTCCAGTATTCTTGCCTGGAAATTCCCATGGACAGAGGAGCCTGGTGAAGTACAGTTCATAGGGTCACAAAGAGTGGGACATGACTGAGCGACTTCACTTTCAGTTTCCATGCCTGTTTAACTGCCTGAACACTTACAGGAAGTTAAATGCACTCCACTTACGACGCTGAGAGTTCTTCCTACTGATTCCAGTATCTGTCAGTTCTGCACTGGTTTCAATGGATTTTTTTCTTTATTATGGGTAGTATTTCCCGACTTATTTGCACGCTTTGTGTTCTAGTTTTTCAGGGCTGCCATAACAAATTATTTTGAACTTGGCAGCTTAACACAACAAAAATCCCTCCTCTTATAGTTCTGGAGACTAGATGCTCCCGATCAAAGTGTTTCCAAGGCCATGCTCCCCTGAATTCTCCAGGGAAGAATTCTTCCTTGCCTCTTTCAGCTTCCAGTGGATCCAGGCACTTGGCCTGTAGTTGCAAAAGTGAAAGTTAGTTGCAGTCATGTCCTACTCTGGGACCCCAGGGACTGTAGCCTGCCCGGCTCCTCCGTCCATGGGATTCTCCAGGCAAGAATACTGGCGTGGGTTGCCATTCCCTTCTCCAGGATCTTCCTGACCCAGGGATCAAACCTGGGTCTCCTGCATTGTAGGCAGATTCCTTACCAACTGAGCCAGTAGGGAAGTCCCATACTCCCAGTATCTGGGCCAAAAACCAGTATCCCAGCCAAAACCTCTCCCAATATCTTCCTTTTTTTGCGGGGCAGCGGGGGGGCAGACACTTGGCATGTGGGATGGGATCTTGGCTCCCCCTCCAAGGGAATGAGCCTGCCCCCCCCCCCCCCCCCCCCCCCCCCCCCCACCCCCCCCCCC
>SJXO01004970.1:110286-148777 GCA_006408615.1 Connochaetes taurinus
CCCCCCCCCCCCCACACACACACACATTTGGAAGCACAGTCTTAACCATTAGACTCCCGGGGAGATTCTTCTGTCTTCACTGACTTTGTACTCTTCTCCCTGTGTGTCTTCTCTATGATGATACTTTTTGGGTTTCAGATCAACTTGGATAATCCATCTCAAAACCCTAAATTACACTTGTAAAGATTTGTTTCCAAATAAAATCATATTCACAGGTCTTATAAGGGGGGTAGTATATGGATTTTTTTTTTTAACTTCCTGAGCTTTGTTCTAAGGTGGAGTTACTTAGAAACATTTGATCCTTTCAGATTCTACTTTTACAATTTGTCAGATAAATTCAGAGCAGAGTCTAATTCAGGTTGAGGCAAGCCCTTCCTCAGTACACTACTCAGTGACCCACGGGTGTGTTGTTCTAGTCCGACTGCTGTGTCCTCAGCCGCGTTCTGCTGAAGGGTCCGATAGCTCTTTGCCAGTGGTGAGGCCGGGGCTTCCTCATACACATGGATCAGGACCTTGCTGACACCCCGGGACGCGTCTCTGCAGACCTCTGGGGCTGGGGCTTCCTAACACACATGGGTCAGGACCTCACTGACCCCCCAGGACGCGTCTCTGCAGACCCCTGGCGGTCTCCGAGCACCCTTCCCTCTGGTTCTTTCCCCGGTGAAGTCTGGCTGCCTTGGTCTCCCTGAACTCTCAGTTCTGTCTCCTCAACACAGATCAGAGGCTAAGTCCAGCCACCGTTACTGTATCTTGGCCAGCAGCAGAGAAATTCCCTGTATTAATACTTGGGAGGATTTAACTGAGGCCTCCGTCATCTTGACTACATAGTGGCCACCGCCTGATCCCTGCCTGTTAACACTATCAATCTGACTCAAAATGATCAATTTGAGCTTTTCCAGACTATAAATACTCAAAGGTTGTGCTTCCCAATGCTTTGTGGTTCCCTTTCTTTCCTCCACGGTTCAGCATCGATTTTGAACTAGTTCATTTTTCTGGCAGTCTGGGAGGGTGGATGAGGGTGGATGACGTATTTTTGTTCGGTGTTTCAGTGAGGGCATGGTCGTCTGTGGCCCTAGCTTTGCTGGGGAGAACCACTAGTCTCCCCAAGCTAGCCAAGTCCTAGGCTTCATTTCCTGTCCCATAATCCTGTGAACAGCCAAGGTCCCTCATTTAGCTCAACAAGTGCTCTCAGCTAAAGGCTGAGTTGTGCTCTGGGCATACTCTGGGGTTCAGCAGTTACAGATTCTGTTCCCTGGTGAGAGCGAAGTGTTTTAGTGTATCTGCTGTACCAGTATCTTTGCGTCTGGGTGATACATTCTTGCCCATCGTTCCTTTAACAGGGCCTCAGAAATGACTCGTCTCCGCTGGGTGCCCTCGCCCACCACTCCCCGTTTGCTCGGCTCCTTTGCCTGCGTCCTTCATCCGGGGTGTCCCTTCACTCCCAGGCCCCCTCCTTTCTCGTTTCAAGACTGACACTGTGTTTGCAGATCTTCTCATGTGTTGTGATTCTATCTAGAAATTATTGTTCTTAAAGATGGCTTAGTAAGTTTCTTTAAAAATTATTTCCAGCTCCATCTTTTCCCCTAAAACACAATTCAACTCGAGTCATCTTAAGCACACAAACAAACAACCCCCCCCCCCAAAAAAAAACACCCGCATTCTTAAAACACATTCACCTTTTGTAGACAGTCCCTTCCCCACCTTCCTTATAAGGGGTGGGTTGGTGGTGGACTCATATATACACAACAAATATTTGACAGATAGTTGAGGATGAAGTGTTAAGTACTCTTTAGATGCCAGACGGAAAATGGTGAAGATGAGTTTCATGCTTACACATCTTACAAAAACAAAGGCATCTTTTGGATGTACAGTGAAAACGTCTACTTAATTAAATCTCACTGACAGAAATAAAGTGGCTTAATGAAAGACACATGGACAGAATTGGGAGTCACGCCCCACACGTCCGGTTCTGGTCCCAAGCCCTGCTTCTGAACCGTCTTTTTATCCCGGGGCCCTCAGGCATACTAGGGATGCTTCCTTTTCATAAACTGGAGACACCGCAGCAGCTGCAGGAGGCAGCTACCTCACTGCCTTTTGCGTAATGAATACGCACTGTCTTTAAAAGGCTCCCGTGTCCTCTCAAAGCACTGAGTTCCCACTAGACCAATGTCCCTGCACACGTGGCTTTCTCATCCCCCTGCTCCATTTTGCTCTGAAGAGCGCCGGCTCTCCAGCTATTGAAAGCTGGTAGGTTCATCTCTAGGGATCTGAACTCTCCGTGTTGCTGGTTCAGCAATCGTTGGGTGAGGGTCACCACAGTTCACCGTGTTCCTCATTTCCTCCAGGCTTCACAGGGGCCCTTCCTGAAAGGCAATCGCGTGCTCAAACTGCCAAATCTCACTCTTCTCTTTTGCCTCAATTCTCCAAGACACGTGGACATTGAGGGTTATTTTAAAATCTCCCTCCAATTTCCTATTTTCCTTGAAGCTTTTTGTTCATTATTCCACTACATTGAAAGCAATGTAGTCCACGGCTTTCAGCAACTCCGTTTGCAGCTGACAGCTTAGCAGCCCAACGTTCAGGAGATGCAAGTACCAGCTGCCCATCCACTTTCCATTCTGCGTGCCACGAATACTCTTCCAGGGCCTGAGTAATCTTCTTTATCATCCCGTATTTCCTAAGTTATACGCAACAGTTGAGAAACAGTGGGTACCCCTCCCCCCTTCATGCAAAGTCACACAGGTAAGGCTGTGAGGTATTCAGAAGGCAGTGTTGAATAAAGGAATTAAATAACTCACTCACGCAAGTCAATGGCAGGACAAAACCTGAAGCTATTACTTAGCGTCCTCAATTTCTGAAAATTTATTTGTGTGGAGGTCAGGGATGTTCACAACAATAAAATCAACCAAAATGGCATTTCCTGCTCTGTAGCACAACAATCAAAAAAAAAAAAAAAAAACAAACGGTAGTACATATCTTTACCAAGCCTTCTGCTCAGGCAACTAAAATCAAAACACCAATTTAGTCCCTTCCGCTGTGACTAGATAATCGTATTAAGATCTTTTCAAACCACACAGAGGAGACAGTGCTTTTTGCTGAGTGAGCTCTGGTGTGCCACATGCAAATAAAACACTCAGGAAGTTGGTGGATTTCACTATTGTGAGCCCGTTTTCAGAGCTCCGGTCGCACCATCTACGTGCGTAGGTCCACACAAGAAATTTCCTAACTTCAAAGAGGAACTGAACCATGTGTCCCGCTAACAGAGCAATTTACTTCACGCTGTTGGCACAAGTGTAACTTACAACTAGCAAAAGCCAAGAATTATTTTACTGACTTATCTTTTGCAGAGTGTAAACAGAATGACCAGCAGAAAAGTTAATAGAAATCGTTAATAACCACAATTAAATAAAAGAGGTCATGCAGTTTTGAAGATTATCATTTACACAGTTATCAAATTTCCAAAATTGTCCACGTAATCATCTTTTGGTCCCATTCAGTAGCTATTATTATTACTAGATACTATAATCTAATGCCCAGTAGATATTAGCAGGCTCCCTCTATGCCCGAGCTAATGCTCTGTCCAGATCAGGGGTGTGAAACGTACCCTCTGACACCTAAGTCCCTTTACCTGAAGAGTGAGGGGATTCAAAACTAGGGGCTGCAACAACAAAATTCTGACTCCAGGTACAGTACCATGCTTGAAATCAGAATACTGTAATGCAACTTTGGCCTATGATTCCAGGAATATTAATTCTCATAGGTATTATAAACATACAATTATGTTCCTAAAGACTTTGGGAAGATCAGTTTTTCCTAACAAATGAAAAAAATTTGTATACCAAAGAAAAGTTTGGTAATAAAACCATCCTTCAAACTGTCTCAAAGGATGACATTTAAAGTTTCTTAGGATTTCAATAAAACACACATCACAGGTTTGTCTGAACCATGAGCAAACTCTAAGACCTCAGTTTTCAATCAAAGGGTTTAATGCTGGCTAAATATTATCCACTTCACACACTAACGCCACGTTATTTTCTCTTCCCAGGGCTGGCTGAGTGAATTGTCACACACATAATAAACCCAGTAAGATGGATGCTAACAGTGGCATTATAATTTTTAATAATAATCCATACCTATAATATATTCAGGTTTTAACTTTAACCAGTTAAAAAACTATCAAACTCCACTCTTAGAAAAAAATCAGCTTGTTTTTAATTGAAACGGCATTTATCAGAACATTAAAAAAGTCTGCTCTATGGAATATATATAAATTAGAAAAAAGTTTAATTCTTGATTCTATATACTCAGAAGCTGCTTCATAAAAAGATTATTTTTCATTACCTGTAGTTTGTTGTTTCAATACTCTATTTTAAACACTAAGTTTGCTAAGAGGAATAAATGAGCCTTCCAGCTTGAAATCTGAATTACTATAAATCTTCTAATAATGATGTGAATATTACATATATTGAAAAAAAATTTTCTTAATGGTCTGCTTTCTATGCTCTGAAACAAATTAATGAAGTTAACAGCATGTTTGATACAACTGGTTATAGATCTCTAGGACCAATTTTAAAAAATCTTTTAGGTAACGTGCAAGCGATCTTATGCAGAAACGGGAGAGGCTTCTGCCTCACCAAAGAGCACACCACCCGGAACGCGGACGAGAGAAGGCGGGTGCTCCAGCAGGGAGCGGCCATCAGCGCCGGCGCGCCGCACGGCCTTCTCCAGGGGCAGACGGCCACCACACGAGGACTCGGCTTCCACGGGAATCCCAAGCTGAAAAGACTCATCATCCCATCGCCTCAGACGATTTCTGTGCCCATAGATGACTTGTGTCAGTTCCTCATCCTGGGCACCAACGGGCTCTGGGGAGTTCTGGACACGAAGGAGGTCACCGCACTTGCCATGTCGGCCTTCCAAGCACACAGAGAAACACGGGGTCCTGCCGCGGGGAACCAACCGTCACCACCCAGAGGGTCTCTGCTTTGCCCCATCGGTGAGCGAACATCGAAATCAGATAACATCCACCGAGCGTTCCAGCACAAATCCGGAGAACGGGCGTCAACTGGAAATTCAAAAGAAAACCTGCCAGTTTCAGAACATTCTATTTGTGACCCTGAAAGTTCAGGACGATCTCCACCAAACAAGACTACTCGTGATCCCTGCAGCGAGGAAGGCACTGGCAGACTGACCCGCGTGGACAGACAGCCGAAAGCCTCAAGAGAAAACCAGGGAGGAGCAGGCAGCCAGAGCCTCGACGGCGGCGCTGCCGCGTACGTCAGCCGCGAGCTGGTCAACGCTGCTCTGGCGGCTGGCTCCAGAGACAACGTCACAGTCATGGTGATCCTGCTCCACGGGGCCGAGCCTCAGCTGCCGACATAAAAGCGCTGGCCGTCCAGAGAAGGGAGACACGGAGACAGTTCTTCAGGGAGCCAGGCACCAGAGCAACGCATCATTTAGGAACGCAGTGACGAAAATACAGAAGCAGACTTCAGGGAACACAATGCCACTGATACATGTTCATGTGAAAAAAGAGAAGAACCAGTACTTGCTTTTTAATACCACTTTATTCCGACCTGAGCACCTCAATATGAAACTAAGCACTGGTGAGCTGTTCTCCTTACTAATTCTGAATCACTGTAGATGTACAAGTCTGCTAGCAGTTCAACACTTAAATAGATTAAATCATCTCTGACACATGGTAGATTTCATATAATGAAAATGCCTAAAACAGTTAGTGCAATATACTGATCAAAATAAAATGAACTTTGGAAAACAAGGCTGCAAGGTTGTTACTAACATATCCAATACTTATGTTACAAATTACTGGTACATTTTTTATTATGGTTCTAGCCAGGTAGGAACGGTTGAAGCCCCTTCCTTTCAAAGGGGGAGAAAAGGAAACAATTAGCTGTTTTAGTAACTGTACATTTTGTATACTTTTAAGCAACTCTTAAATATTACCGAAAAGTAATAAACATACATGGAGACTACAATGCAGGGCCCTATTTACAGCGCAGCTGAGGAGCGGGCTTAAAATAATCAAGCTTGACTGTACATAATTGTTAGTGCATTGCCTATACTTATGTCCAAAGGGCACAAAGGCCCCTCCCTACACCCAACAAAACCTATGCAATGGCCAGCAGTGATTACACACAAATCACAGACACCTGGTTTGTTTCATTTTTGTTGAAGAACTCACGTTTGAAGGGAACACTATCCTTTAAGATGCATTTTACCCCATTTTAAAAAACAACAGGATTAGCTGTAATTTAGATGCCACTAATGTTCATCTTTTCCCACTGAAGATGTGGGACGGTTTCCTTGTGGCAAATTTGTTAAAATGTGGAATGTATACTTTAAATAAGGACACTAAGAGAAATTACAGGTTGCCTGGATATGGCAGCTAAGCATAAATATCTTTAGAACCTCCTTCCAAAGCAAGAAGTTTTTTCTGAAAAGCCCAAATGAGTAAGTTCCAAATTTTTTTCACAGAACTGCTGGTTCACTGTGGCTTCAGAGTCATTTGTCTACAGCCCTGGAGAAGAGCAGTGAGCCCCGCTAGCCTTCCAAGGAGACAGGCGTGCACACGGCTCCCTGCCCCTCACCGCCGAGACACGGTCAGAGGGCCGCGCGCAGGCCACTAACGATTAGGGTCGAAACACTGAGAATAATTCTGTATTAGAAACTGGACTATTGGTAAGCCTCTTCTTTTCGGAAGTCACACTGGGCTGGTTAAATGCTCCAATTCCACTGTTATTAACAATTAGGAAGCAGAAGACCTTTCCGGGAGTTTACACTGGAGGGTTAGTTACTGCAGCACTGACTCCTGGTGGGCTGCGTGGGCTCAGTGAGGTCGACTCCTCTTCCTCGGGTGGAATTTGCTCCTGGATTCTGTGGTTCGTTCTTTGGCAACTTTTTAGCTGAGGGATAAATTATCAAAACAAACACAATCAGAATAGCTGTATTTAACTGTTTATATAGATTCAGTTCACAATACCAGAAAAGGTTCTACTTTATTTTGTAATTGCTGCTGCTGCTAAGTCGCTTCAGTCGTGTCCGACTCTGTGCGACCCCATGGATGCAGTCCACCAGGCTTCCCCTTCTCCAGGCAAGAACACTGGAGTGGGTTGCCATTTCCTTCTCTTTGTAATCACTAGTACTCCTGTTATTTAAAGGAAATCTGAAGTTATAAAGATAACAGCAGCCACCATGTTTATAACCAAGAAGCTTGGCTCCAGGACTTCTTTGGGGGTCCAGTGGTTAAGACTGCGAGCTCCCAAAGCAGGGGCTTGGATTCGATTCCTGGCTGCAGAACTAAGATCCCACAAGCTGCCTGACCCAGCCAAAAACCAAAACAAACAAGCTCAGCTCCGCCCGTCGACACTCTCCGGACAGCCACACGCTTTCCAGAGCAAGTCAGGACAGAGAGCGCTACCCCCTCAGTAGAATGTGTCCTCTACTGAGCAAATTATTACCCTACATCACAACAGACTGAATCTCCTATTTTCTTCCTCGCTTCCTCCTCTACCTTCTGTATCCTCTCTTGTGGCTGGTAAAGAATCCTAATCTGATTCAACAGCGCTGCCTGATATAAATGGACTTGATCCTGAAGGTGCTATCTCAAAAAACCATTTTCCAGTGTTGAGCCAGCTAAGCATGGCTGGCCACATCTGGACAAACCCCACAACTGCAGCTACGGCGTCAGCTGTGCTAACTCTCCGCAGCGTGGGTCCCACTGACGAGAAGACTACCCGCAGCCGGCCCGGGCCTCAAGGACCCTCGCGCGCTGGGATTCATGAAGCATCTCTAAGAGCACGGCCATTCCTTCGCCTCAGGGATGGCCCTCCCTTGGCAAGAATCCAGCTTGGCCTGAGCCATGGCTTGGGTTACACAAAAGCCAAACAGGCTCTACTTGGAAATGCAAATGCCTAGGTGTGTCCTGGACCTTTTACCCTTTGTTGTAACATTCCACAACAGCACCAATCATCTTTAGAATCCCAGATGCTGGGCTGGACGCTGGATCTGGGCGCCAGGAGCACCAAGGTTTGGGAAACAAAGTCTCACTGTGGGCCGCTTCTCTAGCAACGGCTGCAGGAGAGGCAGGGTGAACGGTAACAAAAGGCAACCACCATTCTAGACTCTGTTTCTCTGAGCTTGTCAGTTCCAGTCAAATGTATTTACAAACAAAGCCCCGTGAGGACAAAGAGTAGGCTAATGTTACAAACTTTATTATAATTAACAACATGCTGTTTTAGACTGAGTGATCATTTCTCCCTTAGCATACTTCCGCAAGGGCTTTTTGTAATTAGATCTAAGTGAATAAGGGGCTGAAAGACATAAGCTGGAATGAGGAACCTTTAACTTATACTGGTTAATCTTTATTGTGTTAAGATAATCTAAAACATATCTTTAGGGAGTCTCAAAAGAAGTAGTCTCCTATCTTATTGAGTGCTGCAGTTTACCAATCTGACCCTGAATTGATTAGGATTGTAAGAAGCTAAAAATCATGAATCAAGTTAAGAAAGATGTGTAATGGAAACAGCCCCTGAAGACCTATCTAATTAAGAGCAGATGACGACTTTCGTGCGGACTCTCCCACTGAACAGGCTACTCTACTTGGGGAGTCATCAAAGGTGCAGATATAAGCTCACTGGGTGATTTATTTAAGGTACTCATGGAGAGGTCGCAATTCAATTTACACTTGGAGTTTCTTTCAAGGGAAAAAAAATTCTCATTTCAGAAATGTAAACAAAAGCTCTAATACACAGACTACTTTCTGACTGAAAAAAAAATAATAACCTTATCAGCAAGCCTGAATAAAAGGTACAAATTAAATAAAGCCCATCTGGTGGGAGTTTTAATAGCGTCAGAAAGAAAGGTTTAAAGTTCAGCCTGATTGGAAGGGCGCATCATCTCTTAATTTCCTGTTATTAACTTTTCAGATGTGGTTTTGGGTGTGATTTGTTCCATTTATTAAAAAAGAAAAAAGTATATACTGTCGCATAATCCCTCTTAACTATGCTAGTATTTCCCCAATAACCTGCAAGCCTGAGTTTCTCAGGAAAATATTTTACATAGCAAACAAGGCAAGGTTTTACTAAATGAAGCCACAATTGAACTCCCTTATCTAGGAAGAGTACGACCGTGCTAGCCGCTCTTACTGGGTTTTCTTTAGCCTCTTAATCAGCTGTTAACTGGTTAATTTATGACTTCAATATCAGAGAAGATTTATTAGGGATCCAGGATGTAGACATCCCAGGCGATAATCACTGCTGTGTGCAGGGCTGCCGTAGGAGGGCACGCGTGCTCGGCATGTGAGCGGTGCGGGGCAGCAGCCTGTGGGTGCCCTTCCCAGAGAGCCTGCCCCTTCAGACCACCAGCAGGCAGGGTGGCGTCAGTCACCCAGGCGTGTCCAGCTCTCTGTGGCCCCACAACTGCAATCCACCAGGCTCCTCTGTCCATGGGCGTCTCCAGGCAGGACTGCAGTGGGTCGTCATTCCCTTCTCCAGAGGATCTTCCTAACCCAGGGATCGAACCTGGGTCTCCTGCATCACAGGCAGATTCTTTACCAGGTGAGCTACCAGGGAAGCCCCACACCAGGAGAAGGGAAGGGTCAATAAAAATATTTTAATTGTTGTTTCAAAAAAGGGAGGCTTCCTTATTCCCACTAAACTTTATCACCTATAGTCAACGACTGCACAAGAGCGCTCATTATTACTGACGGTTCTCAGAGGAAAGATGAGGGCATCCTGCAGGGTCAAACACCGCCGAGGCGACAGAGACTGTAGGTGTTGCTTTGCTTTCCTTCCTGTCCTCTGTGCCTCAAAGCTGTGAAATGTTCTCTGTTAAAGTATCTGCATTGAAACGATTTGTCAATCTGCATGTACAATGTACTTATCAGTGTTATACCTGTCAGTCATCAATGATTTAAAAAGAACTTGAAAAATAAAAACAGTGCTCTGTTTAGGGCAAAGGAGAGATGAGTTAATGATCAGTGAGAAAAATCTCATTAAGACTTTATGTTGCACTGGAAAACATTACTGAGTTTATCCCTCTTTTATATAAAAGCTATAATATAACCGAATACAAAAAGGTATCTATCCAAAAATTTCAGTGAAATCTTCAGAAAATCTACCTGCTTGAACTATTAGCTCAAAGTTCAGGCTTTCAACTCACCTAGAAGAAACTTAACTAAACTGAAAACACTGTAACCTAATGGGCAATAATTTTTCAAATTTAACAATATGCCTAATAAAGTAATGTTTCATGGGTATAATCAGTAAAAAAAAAAAACAAAAACCAAGAATTTTTTTTTTAACAAAAAGAAGATTGTCAAACCAAATATGCCCCCAGTATAACTTAACTGATTTACTGTGTGCAAAAAAGCTAATCTTACCTATTGCCATGAATATTTCATTTACATTCATTGATGTTTTAGCTGATGTCTCCATAAATAATAAACTGTTATCATCCGCATAGGACTGTGCCTCCTGTTTGCGTAACAAAAAATGAGATAAATGAGACACTTTTACACACACTATTACTATACCTCCCTTATTTTTGTTATTTACAAAAGAGGCTTCCTTAGTACTATTCCAACTTGATCCCCTATAATCAACAACTGTATAATAAGCAATTACTTACAGTTATAACAAAGGTAAGGGTACTGCAGTTATAATTTCCTTTTCCTGCCTTAGCTTCTCGCACAATACCAGCCTGCTTCATCTGGTCTCCCATGAAACCTGAAACCTGCTCTCCGATGAGTCTGAGGGAGGTGGGAGGTGGTGGTGTCCTCACTAAGTGGCATCTGACTCTTTGTGGCCCTCTGGACTGTAGCCCGCCAGGCTCCTCCATCCATGGGACTTTCCAGGCAAGAACACTGGAGTGGGTTGCCATTTCCTTCTCTGGGAGAAGGGGGAGGCCATTCTGTTCTAAATACCATAAAACTCTCTTTGATCTCTATGGCAGTTTAATGTTACTGATGCTCATCATATGCAATGACGAGAAAGGGAAACCAGACCCTGGGCGGGACTCACGCCCCTGGGCGCTGCCCCGTGCCCTCTAACCCTCTAACCCTGGCGGCTTCCGCAACCACGTTTAGAGTGCCGCGAGTCACCGGTGAGGTTTTATGGCTACCTCACCGTGTCTTGCTTTACAGTCTAGTTGTATGGTTGTTCTTGAGGCTCACAGCTGTTGTGAGGAACCATCAGTTATCTTTCCAATTTGATAAAGAAAACAAAACGAAGCTCCTTTGAAATGCTATGTGGCAGGGCCACTTCTGATTCTAACGCGACTGCTCTCTGCCTGTGCCTCTGTGCTGAGGAGGTAACGATCTCAGAAAGAGTAACAGATGACACCATACCTCCCACGGTTGTTACAGAATTAAAGGAAACCACACATGCGCATGCTCAGCTCACTACCTAACGCAGCAAGACCCAGTGCTCCTCCTCCCATGTGAATTACTCCAACACCAAAGAAGGAGATTATCCCATCACTGATCATACACTTAGCGACCACAAGCAAACTCCTCTGGTAGAGAAGCTGAAGAGCGAGAGGATGGGAGACTCTAAAAACGTCTAACTAGAGACAGCTGCTTTATTTAAAATGACTTTTGCAGCAAGAACATTCTTACGTAGCTGTATTAGAAAACATGCACACTCAATTTTAAAACCTTTCTTTTTGAAGACCCTTTAAGAGCAGCTACACAGGCACACGTGACTCTGGGGGCAGGCCTATGTGTGCTGATACACAGAGGTGCATTTTTAAAAGCTAGGAAGGGTACTGAAGTGTATGTGAGGGTTGGAGGGATTAGGGTAGGAGGCAATCACTTTTCCCTTTATATACTCCCATACTGTTTGTGAACAAATTACTTCTCATGTAACTGTTTAGGTCAACAAAATTCTTTGAATCAGCTTGTATATTACAATTAAATAAAGATATTTTAAAATTCTTTATTGTGAGTTTCTTTACACATATGTGTGAGATTCTCAGATGGATAATTTTTTTTCTTTTTATACTGGAATATAGTTGATTACAAATGCTGTGTTAGTTTCAGGCAGACAGCAAAGTGACTCAGCTCCATGTACACACATATCTGTTCTTTCTCAGATTCTTTTCCCATTTAAGCTGTTACACTGAGCAGTGTATGCCACACAGTAGGTCCTTGTTGCTTATCCATTTTTAGACACAGCAGTGTGTACCTGTCCATCCCAAACTCACTGTTCCTCCCCGCCCTGCCCCGTAACCATTAGGTTCATTCTTTAAGTCAGTCTGTGAGTCTGAGATCTTATTATCACGAGATTTAATTACATAGTATACCACATGTCTAATTACAAAGCATACCACATACCATTTGTCTAAAGATTTTTTATCATTTGTATAGTTTTAAAATTCAAGTGTGGACACAGAAGAAAAATATGCACCCACAAATTAAATTCAGCATACCTGGAAGTCGACAGCTCTTTTATTTGCCAGATCAGCCTTGTTTCCTGATAAAGCTATTACAATGTTAGGACTGGCTTGCCTCTGAAGCTCTTTAACCCAGTTTTTGGCTCTGGCAAAGGACTCCTGGGAACAAAGAAACAGCTATTTGGCACAGGCTCAAAGAATAAGGAGAGTCTTTGTGAGATGAGGCTTTCAAGACTGTCAAATGTGACTCTTGGAAAGAAATTCTTAGGACTGTTGTATTATTTGAGACACTTTCATGTTTTTAAAAATCAGCTTTTCTATTTCATAAAAGCTATTTCTATTTCTGCTTTGGCACAAATGTCATACTTGGCTAACAAAGATTTTAAAAAATCTCTTCTGTAACCGAAATTCTGAATACTAGAAACGGATATTCAAACAAGTTTCAGTGTAGAATGCATCTCTACTCACCTCGTTTGTGATATCGTACACGACTATGGCGGCCTGGGCTCCTCTGTAATACATGGGCGCCAGGCTGTGGTACCGCTCTTGGCCAGCCGTGTCCCATATTTCAAACTTTACCGTTGTGTCATCAAGACACACTGTTTGGGTTAGAAAAGCAGCTGAAAGAAGAAAATGTCTGCAGTAAGTTTCTCACTTTTCTCCTAATATTTTAAATTTATAGAAAACACCTGGAAACCTTACTTACTGCACACTCACAGTTAATAGTGACTTTAGATACCTGCAAGACCTGTGCTTCAAAGCTAGATCAATAAATGCCTGCACATGAGGCCTTTGTAATAAAATCACAGGTTCAAAGTGCCTCTTACATTCTTAAAAAGTATAATATCAAATAACTTTAATACAGCTCGTAAGCTGTTTTTACAAACTGTGAATTTAAAAGCTTTAAATTGTAAAATACTGTAAGAAACACATATGTTGATACTGTTGACCAGTGGGGGTGGTGGATGAGCAGGCCTGTAACTCCCGTCTACACTGACAGCGGCACCCAGCCTCCTCCGCTCCCCCGGGGCTACTGGCGCGCCCTGGGAGTTCAGGGCCAGCTCATCACCACTGAACCAGTGTATTTCTTGTATTATTCCATCAAAGCATTATGAGACTTTAATTTCTGTAATCGTTATTACCTCAACCTAGACTTAATTTATTAACAGAGATTCAGTATCAACTCCTGGCTTTCATCCTTTGCTTTATGGATTTTTTGATTTGTATTTTCATCTGTTCTGTTCTCAGATTTTAATAAGAAAGTAACATTTTACAATGATATTTCTGCTCTTAAAAAGATGGCTGACATATCTCACAAATAATTACTGTATCACATATTTTCTCACTTGTTTTCTGAGAATAATATAAAGTAAAATGTCTTTTATAAACAAGATTCTTCTGGCTCTAGAAATAAACATCAGGAAAGACCACATGTATATTTATGAAAAATAAATACAAATAAAACTGATTTGTAACAGGTAAGTTATAAACAACTGAACTGTACTTTAAGGTATGGCTAACCCTAACCTTTCAGGAGTCGTTAGTGGCACGAGAGGTCAACAAGACCGACACCCAGCCGCTCCCCAGCATGGGGGCCACACAGTAGCACCCCCAGGCCCCTCCTTCATAACCTCGGTAACCATGCCCTGCTGCTCCATCATCCACATCAGTCAGTGGGCTTCTTCCTTTAGCTCAAGGTGTGTTCCAGTCCTTCTCTGAAACTGGCACAGGCTTAAGTTATAAAGTTTTCGAATACTCTGTCCTCCCATGTAAGAGGATTATTATTCATTCCTGTAAATTGTAGCAGTTTATCTAGTGATGTCACTCTTTAAGAGATTTACTAGTTAATATCACTATGCTGGATAAGTCAAGTTTAATTTGATTTACATCGCTTATATGAAACATACATTTTTCATGCTATTTTTATTAGGTCAACTGACTGCTGTGATGGCTTTAGTATCAACAACTATAATCGTCTCAATTTTGCAACCATCATAATAGAAATGTCTATTTTCAGCTAAATTCTATTAATAGTTCTGTGAATTCTCACAAGTGACTAGTCATATTTAAAATATACGCCAATGAAAACTTCTTTTACCATACAAAATCAGCAATAATATTAAAAAAAATTCTGTATCTGGTATGTACAATAAAGGATACCAAAAAAACTACTATGCCACTTTTTCACAGAGATGAAAAGTTCTCATGCAGAATCAGTATATTTAAACACTTAAAAAAATTAAGTACTCCTTTTTAAATGAGAGGGGAAAAAAGGTAAGGAATGGATCACAAAATACAATCCCTTTCTCAAGTATAGTTTGATGCAACTTGAAAAAACTGGGTTATAATTTGCATTCAGACTTTTGTTTTCTCTGTTCCATAACCACAAAGTACAGTGATAACAAACAGATTCATTTACACTTTCATAATCAACCCTAGGCTCAGGTAAAGAACTATTAATTATGCTGCCTTAAAGGAAATATAATCTGATTCTCCAATCAGTTAAAGATACCACAAAAGGCTACCAATCTTTTTTTATAAATGCATGTACAAAATGACAAAACACAGGAAAAAGAAATTTCAGCCAATACATTAAAAGAGTAACAACCCCATGACCAAGTAGTATTCTTTCAGAAATACAAAGCTATTACACCAGCAGGCTAAAAAAGAAAAATCATATGTTATTTAAATAAACTATAAAAGGGCATGAGTCAATATTCCTAATATAGACACAGAATTCTTCCGTAAAACAGATCAAGTGTCAATTTCACCCTTAAGCCAGAAACCAGCAGTTTACACAAAGCTCTTAGGCAATCTCTCTGAATCTAGAAGCCAGATATGAAAGTCAAGATCACAATTACATAATATCACTTCAGATATTCTTAAATACTGTAATATTAATATTAACAATATTTATTAATCATGATTAAATATCTTAATAAATAAGTAACAAATTATTAGAAAGAGACATTATTTGGAAGAAGGAAGAAGACTGAAATGAAAATCCAAAGACACCAGCTAAAACAAAGCAGACAGTAAGTTCTTTCAATTGGCTGGAAAAGACCCAGGTAACTGCCTTACAATACACAAGCAGAGACCAGGTTTTCAGTGGAATGCTGGGAGAAGACTCGGTCCCTAT
Source organism: Connochaetes taurinus (assembly GCA_006408615.1). Lineage (NCBI taxonomy): Eukaryota > Metazoa > Chordata > Mammalia > Artiodactyla > Bovidae > Connochaetes > Connochaetes taurinus. The sequence goes on from SJXO01004970.1 coordinate 125,837, forward strand.
CAAATCAGCAAATAACGACGACAATCAGCTCGCTCCTCGACTCTCTGGGAAGCCTTCCTCATCACACCCTTCCAGCAGGCCCCGTCTTTGCACTCGCAGAGCTCCCTGTGCGAGGAAATGTCTCACACTTTCTATAATTACTGGTGCACAGGATCTTTTTTTCTCCTAGACTGAGGGTTCCTAAGTCGCTTCAGTCGTGTCCGACTCTGTGCGACCCCATAGACGGCAGCCCACCAGGCTCCCCCGTCCCTGGGATTCTCCAGGCAAGAACACTGGAGTGGGTTGCCATTTCCTTCTCCAGAAACAATCTATTCTTGTCCATATCCAGTATCTAATATAAATCTCAGCTCATATAAATATTCAAAAAGCTTGCTGAAGTTTGTAACAGATATGTACAATTATCCTGGACTATTTTGATTAATTACAGTTTTCAAATAGGAAAAAACAGGTATTTCAAAAGGCCTCTCTCAAGGCCTAACACAACCTCAAACTACCAACAAGACCTTTCTAACTTAGTAACACCACACTGTTAACACTGTATGTTAGAAGAGCGTGATTTGGGGGGAGGAGAGAAAGGTCAATATCAGAGGCCAGTGGACCGATGCGAGTACAGTCACAAGTGAGAACCATTGAACAGTGCTGTAGTGCCACGAGAGCAGAGACGCGGGACTAAAATAGCCCAGGGTTATAAACATTATACTGCACGGCCACCAAGATGTCCCCAAATCCTCAAGTTTTCAAGGACTAATGAAGGATTTAACTTCTCCCATGAGTCAGTCAAGTATAGATGATATCTTCAAATCCTCAGTGCTTCGGAAAGGACATTACTAGTCATTTATAAAGTTGTAAAAATAAATTCTAGCACTCAAAACATAAACTACTACAGCAATACTGTAGCAGCATTAACCAACCACCAACTCACCTGAATCTGCAAAACCACGTTAATTTACCCAAAACGTCTATTTTCTCGCTAAGAACCATCACTTTCTTAGGCCCCTTCAAATTCCTCTTCACTTCCATCACCAGCAATGGCTGTTGGTTTTCTTTTCAGGCCCGTATGTCACAAAGAAACAGCTTTTATCACTTCGAGAGTTACTGTGTTCGCGGACGACAGGTGGAGGAAAACAAAGCTGCGCTGAGATACGGGTGCCGGCCGGCCTAACAGGCGCCCCAAGCTGACGCCGTCAGTTCCTGCGGCACGCTTGGCAGCAGCCAACACTGCAGTCTCCGCCACACTACAGATTACTGAGTGACAGAGCCTGGGGTCAGCGGAGAGCAGCTCGAACTGTGCATGGTAAATCTGCGAAACCCCAAAGCGTGTAGCGTGTGAGACCCCGATAAATAACAAGCAAGGAGGGGACACTGCGACACACCAGGTGAGGGAAGACCGCCCCCATCAGCAACATTAGCCACAGGCTGGCAACGAAGAAGGAGCCAGCCAAGTGAGAGTCCACACGGACTGAGCAGCGGGCGAGAGAAGAGCAAAGAACCACAGCCAAGTAAAGTGAGTCCACACGGACTGAGCAGCGGGCGAGAGAAAAGCACAGAACCACAGCCAAGTAAAGTGAGTCCACACGGACTAAGCAGCGGGCAAGAAAAAAAGCACAGAACCAGTTATCACCCCAATCCTCAACTTACTATTTTACCAAATTGATAGGAAAGAATTATTAGAACTGACCCCAAATCCTTAGATCAGTTTTGATTATATAAAAATTAAGGTCATTAGGTTTGTAATTAAAACATGTGTCACACATTCAAAACACAGGGGCAAACACATCTAGAAAAATTTCTACAGTGGATGCTATGAGCTTGATTTTTAATATATAGAAACCTCATGTAAATCTTAAGAAAACATACATCAAAAATAAATATGTAACAAAATTCACAAAAGCCATACGACAGAAAAAAATCAAGACCACTAGTAATCAACAAAATCATTCTCAGAGCAAAAAGAGTTAAATTTTATCCCTTAACTAAGCAAAATTGAAAAATGAAACTAAAGCAGAGCACAGCAAAAACTCATGCTCTGGTGGAGACACTGTGTAACTATCCTGGAAATAATTCTGCCAACATGTGGCAGAGCCACAAACACACTCTTATTTGTTACTGTAACATCTCATGGAATCTCTAAAGATGGTATGGGACCAAGGAGGGTAGGGAAAACACACCTTTTAAGTTTGAAGTATTTTTGTATTTAACAGTAAGAAATAACCTAATGTAATAAGATGGCTAGCAAACACATGAAAAGATGCTCAACATCACTCATTATCAGAGAAATGCAAATCAAAACCACAATGAGGTACCATCTCACACCGGTCAGAATGGCTGTGATCCAAAAGTCTACAAGCAATAAATGCTGGAGAGGGTGTGGAGAAAAGGGAACCCTCTTACACTGTTGGTGGGAATGCAAACTAGTGCAGCCACTATGGAGAACAGTGTGGAGATTCCTTAAAAAACTGCAAATAGAACTGCCTTATGACCCAGCAATCCCACTGCTGGGCATACACACACAGACAGCACACGCAGAGCCGGTGCACGGGGGACCCAGAGGGACGGAACGGGAGGGGAGAGGGTGGGGCTCAGGATGGGGGACAGGTGCACCCGTGGCGGATTCCTGTCAATGTACGGCCCAAACCCCCACAATATTGTAAAGTGATTCTTCCAATTAAAATAAGTAAGTTAATTAAAAACAATAATGTATAAATGAAAGGCACTGATGGCTTTGTAAGTACTACGAAGGAACTAATTTAAAATTTACAAAATGACCTCTTAATTGTCAAAAAGCAAAATTATATAAATTTTTTAATATATAAATACATACATACATATGTAAGTGTCCTCCCTTAAATAAAACTTTCACAAAAGTGGTGGATTTGATGCCCTATTAAAACTAAAAGGCTATAGTAGTTAGAGACGGGAAGAACTTTGCTCAGGATCTCAGATGTAGGTCAGGGACTTGGGATCATAAAATCCAAGTTTAAGGTTGTTTGGAAGTGATGTGCAGGGGAAGCCCCAAAGGTTTTAGAGCCAAGTAAGTCAACGGTTGAGTCTGATGGATCTGGATCCAACTTCAGGAAGAAAGATGGCGAAAACTGACCGACACCGAGGCAGGAAAGCCCTCTGTGGAGGCAGATGCTGGTTTGCTGAGAAACAGGGAATCAATGGCTGCTAGTATCATAATATTAATAGAATGAATTTTATCAGACAGGTTAGCACTGACTTCAGATGATAAAACTGCACACAGACAGGAATGTACGGATGGTTTAATGCCAACAACAGAAGAAATAAAAGCTGAGGCCATCTTTATTTTCCATTAAAACTGCATGTGTATATAGGAGATTAGACTACAGAGCACTAGATTACAGAGCAAAGATGGAGACAAAGCATTCACAGACGAGTTACAGTCAACGAAAGCAAGGAAGAGCTTAAGAAGGGATAAAAATAGACTGGGACAAAGAGGAAAGCACAAACAGCAATTAAACTCAGACAGCAAACACTCCAGAAGAACGAAGGTAAAAATCTTACTATACAGATCGTGTATCAGAAACATGGCAGGGGGTCCCTGGTGGTCTAGTGGTTAAGACTCTGCCTCCCAGTGCAGGGGACACGAGCTGGACACGATGGGGCAACTAAGCCTGCAAGGCACAGCCAGAAGGTAAATCCACTCTATGAGATGATCTAACACTCATCACATTGAGCTCTTCTGAAACATCTGATAAGAGCTTGATAAGAGCCTGGGGCTTCCCTGGGGGCTCAGATGGAAAGAATCTGCCTGTGATGCAGGAGACCCGGGTTTGATCCCGGGGTCGGGAAGATCCCCTGGAGGAGGGCATGGCAACCACTCCAGTATTCTTGCCTGGAGAGCCCCTGGACAGGGGAGCCTGGCGGTGACGGTCCACGGTCACCAAGAGCTGGACATGACTGAGCGACTAACACTCACTTTCAAGGGGTTGGTATCCAGAATACACATGGAACTCCTACGACTTAGCAACACGCACAAAAATCCAAACTACCCAGTTAGAAAAAACGGACAAACAACTTTAATAAACATTTCTTCAGAGATATACAAATGGCCAGGGATTTCCTGGCAGTCCGGTGGTTAGAACTCAGGGCGTTTACTGCTGGGGCCCAGATTGGATCCCAGGTCAGGGAACTAAGATTCCACAAGCCATGTGGCTTGGCCAAAGGAGGGGAATTACACACACAAATGGCCAAGCAGCACACGAAAGATGCTCAACATCACTGCTAGAAAAATGCAAGTCAATACTACAAGATACCACCTCACACCATTAGAATAGCTACTATCAAAACAGCAAAAAACAAGAGTTCACAAAGATGGAGAGAAGTTGAAACCTTATGCACTCAAAGTGGGGATGTGAAAGAGTGCAGCCACCGGGGAAGATGGCACAGAAATTCTTCAAGAATATTAAACACAGAGTCACCATGTGACCCAGCAATTCCACGTCCAGGGACACGCTCGGAAGATATGAAAGGTATTTGTACACCAATACTCACAGCACTGTTATTCACAATAGGCAAAAGGTGGAAGAGACCAAAGAGCCCATCCAAGGGTGGATGAGAAAGCAAAACGTGGCCGATGGGATATCAGCTTCCCTTTAAAAATAAGGAGAGACTGACACCCCCACGAGATGGATGAGCCTTGATCACACACCAAGTGAACCAAGCCAGTCAGAACAGGGCACCATCATAGAGTTTCTCACATGAGTGAGGTTCCCAGAGCCTTGATCACACACTAAGTGAACCAAGCCAGTCAGAACAGTCATGGAGTTTCTCACATGAGTGAGCTTCCCAGAGCAGGCAAATTCAGACAGGACGGTATTTGGCAGGGACGGAGGTGGGACACAGGGCGCCACTGTTTGGTGAGCAGGGCTGGACATGACGCCTGCACGGCCGTGTGCATGGGCCTGATGCCAAACGTACCTAAAGTTACAGAGCTTATTATGCACATCTTAACACAACAAAAATCATTCAAGCAACATCTGAAAATGATTGCTGCCAAATGAACAGAATCTTGGAGCACATGATGGTACACAGGGAAGAGTCTGCATGAAGCCACGCAAAGTGAGGTAAAAACAATGATCATCACCTTTTCTCTAACACTGTCCAGGAGGAAGATACACTTTCTAAAAGACTAATTCATGTAATGTTTTTCAGAAATAACAAAAGAGAAAAAAAAGCCAGTGTGTTTTTTTATTTCACAATCAATCACAGCCTGATGGCTATTCTTAAAGGACACTACTCTTCTAAGGGAATCTACTAGCAGGACTAAGCCAGTCGACGTCCAGCGGAACAGGATCACATTAGGACATCTAACAGTAGGCTAACGCACATTGTTTTAAAGTTAGTCGCAGGAGTTTGAACTCGGTTAGTGTTAAGCTAGTGCACCAAGCCTGGTCACCTGAGATAAAACAAAAAAAGCCAGTGTGTTTTTTTATTTCACAATCAATCACAGCCTGATGGTTATTCTTAAAGGACACTACTCTTCTAAGGGAATCTACTAGCAGGACTAAGCCAGTCGACGTCCAGCGGAACAGGATCACATTAGGACATCTAACAGTAGGCTAACGCACATTGTTTTAAAGTTAGTCGCAGGAGTTTGAACTCGGTTAGTGTTAAGCTAGTGCACCAAGCCTGGTCACCTGAGATAAAACCAGCGTTTGAACCCTCAAGGCTGACAGATGGTGGTCACCACACCAAGGGGACTCACCAGACTGGGTGTATAGAACAATGATGTAGCAAATACTAAACTGGGGAGCAGAACGGAGGCACAGAACCCAGAGAGGAACGGGGAAGAAATGGGAGATGTGAGAGAAGGGAGCAGAGGGGGAGGCTGTTACAAGCTTGTAACCAGTGTCAGACAAATGCTCCCCAACAAACAGCAAAAGAAAAAGGTAATAAAGCTAACTGAGCTTGAAGGGATATACGTCTGTGAAAGACATTTTATTTTTTTTACTTTTTGGCCGCATCGCATGGCTGTGGGGTCTCAGTTCCCCAACCAGGGATGGAACCCACTCTTCTTGCAGTGGGAGCGTGGAGTCTTAACTGCTGGGCAGCCAAGCAAGGCCCTATGAAGGACAGTTTATTTATGGACAACAGATACGCTGCTGAGTAGTTTAAACAGTACTTTAAAAAAATCCCTGCAGGGACTTCCGCGGCAATCCAGTTGTTAAGACTACATGTCCCCAATGCAGGGGGCACAGGTTCAATCCCCGGTCAGGGAACCGAGATCCCACACGCTGCATAAAGCGGCCTGGTTCTGCACCTCGGGAACTCAAGAGTTCAAAGGAGAAACTACAAAAGCTGAAAAATCAATAATTGTTCTTTGATCTGAAAAAGTGAGGTTACAAGGCAATCTACCACCCCCAAACTGGAGAAACAAGACAGGCTGGTACAGAAAAGCACGGCATCTGAGCAAAGTTACCCGAGGAGACCCGCGCTGCCGCAGGACTACCTGGTGAACCTGCTGGAGGCCAGTCACGGGCCAGCCTGAGTCACAGCTCCAAGAGGACATCCCCTGGCGGCCCAGCGGCTGGCACACCGCCGAGGCTCAGCACACGAGTCCCTGGTCTGGGAAGATCCCTGGTCTGGGAAGATCCCACGTGCCGCGGAGCAACGAAGCCTGTGTGTCTGGGGCCCGTGCTCTGCAGCAAGAGGCGCCACCGTGGTGAGGAGCCCAGCACCGCAGTGAGGAGCCCAGCACCGCAGTGAGGAGCAGCCCCCAATCCCTGAACCTGGAAAAAGCCGGCAAGAAGCAAGAGACCCAGAGCAACCATCAACAGACAAACTCCAGGAGAAGCTGGCAGGAAGGGAGGCACCACACTCCTGTGGGTTTGACAACCAGGAACTAAATTAGGCTCTCACAGCAAACATCAGAGAGAAATCCTCTCCTGCTTCTGGCAAGGTGAGGGGAAAGGAGCCATTCTGAAATAAATGAGATTCATCATGTTCTTAACAAAGCCACGCAAGAAACTAACTGATCTGAGCATAACCTGTTGGGAGTATTATCAGACTCTTAACAGACCGGGAGAAGGAAATGGCAACCCACTGCAGTATCCTTGCCTGGAAAATTCCATGGATGAATGAGCCTGGCAGGCTACAGTCCATGGGGTCGCAAAGAGTTGGACACAACTGAGCAACTTCACTTTAATGGACCTGGAGAAAGAAATATCCAACTTAAGCCAGTTTTATCCTTCCACGTGGGAGAAAGGAAATTTCTAATTCCAGCCCATTCTAGCCATCCTGTCTTGTCTAAGGCAGGGGAGAAAAAAAAATGATGACCATTTGCTCAACAACTCTACCACGCTACTTAAAGTGTACTTACAGCTGTTGCTTTTAGTTACTGTATCATCTCCAGACAGCAAGAAAAATTACAAGGCACACTAAAAGGCAGAAAACAGTTTGAAGAGACAGAAAAAGTATCAGCAGCAGAAATGTTGGAATCAAAAGACTGGGAGTTGGAAACGACTAGGATTAATGAGCTAAGAACCCTAATGTGAAGACAGAATGCTGAGAACAGACGGGCAGTGTCGGCAGAGAGATGGGAGATATGAAGGACCCTCAAAAGTGCCAAGATCAAAAATACTATAACAGAAGTAAAGAATGCCTCTGATGGACTTCTCGGATGACTGGACACAGCTGAGCCAAGAACCTCAGACCTTGAGGTCTATCAACAGAACCCTCCGAAGCTGAAATATAAAGAGAATCAAGACTGGAAAACAGGACAAAATATCCACGAACTTTGGGACAACTACAAAAAGTGTAGTATATTCATAGTGGGAATATCGCAAGAAGAAAGGAACAGAACACGTGAGGCAAAAAAGACAGAATTTCCCCCAGATGATGCCATACACCAAACTACATATCCAGGGAGCTCAGAGAACACTAAGAAAGGTAAATGCTGAAAATTCCACACCCAGACATACCATTTTCAAATGGCAGAAAATCAAAGGTAACGTGCAGGAGAGTGCCCAGGTTATTTTGCAAAGGAGGCTTCTTCCCCACTTCTCTTTAGTGATATTCCTACTCCATCTGGTTCAAGAATCTAACGCTTAATGGTTCCCAGGCCTGAAAGGAATCCTCCACACTTTTAAACCATTACTGGCCTTAAAAGCGACCTTTAATGCTTAGCAATAATCCTACCTAAATGAGTTTAAAATAAAAGTGCTAGAATCTGAGAATTTTATAACAGAATTCTGGAAAAGGGCAAGCTGAAGAAAGCAAGAAGAGACAGACAAGACTAAGCTCCAGAGTAAGAGCCCAGGACTTATCAGTTCAGTTCAGTCGTTCAGTCGTGTCCTACTCTTTGCGACCTCATGAATCGCAGCACGCCAGGCCTCCCTGTCCATCACCAACTATAGACCCAGATATACTCATCTACGCTAAGCAAGGCCCATGGAAGTTGGGACTATCTATCTCTAAGGGAAGAAAAAAGTGATGAAGACTGAAATTCCTTTGATACCATAATCATTAAATAAAATTACTTTGATTCAGTAACCACATCTAGACATTGATCTTACAGAAATAAGTCCAGAGGGGAAAATTTTCCAAGAATATATTCAATATTAGATGATTACCCGAAACAGCAAACAAAATGTAAACACTAAATGTCTAAATAATGGTATGGTTAAAAAATAGATTACCAGTTACTAAAATAAATATGAATACAGAAGTATTATTACTAATAAAGGGAACAGAATACAACAGTATGATTACTACAAGTGATTCTATATAACACCACCATGAAGTCACACTTTACAGAAAATGGAAACATAATGGGCTCTAAAATATGAAAAGATGCTCGATCTCATCCCTATTATGGGGAAATGCACACTAAAAAATGCAGAGATCAATGCATGTAAGAATGGCAAAGATCTGACACCACCTCGAGTTAGTGAAACAGGGCGACAGGCATTCTGTGCACCGCTGGGGAGGGCAGTGGGGAAAAACGTATCAGAATTACAAAAGTATGTAAGTTTTGACACAGCAATCAACTTCAAGAAATTTGTTACAAAAATACTTGGAATACATAAGAAACGACTATGATATTATTCACTGCAACACTGTTAATACCCCAAAGTATAAAACTACTATGCAAATCTGAAACTAGAACTGATAAACAATATTGACGGGATCCATTCCATGGAATGCTGACATAGCCAAGAAAAATGAGGACACTCTTCATAAGACGATACAATCAGTGTTATCTTCCCAGATGGCCACAAGATTTCAAGCATATTCCTGTTGAAACACGACACTGGCTTTCTTTCCTCAGATCTGTACAAGCCTGTGATTTGACCATCACTGATGCAATCTCTGAACTTCTGGGGGTAGGTCATAAAAAGCCACCCAGCCTCTGCCTGGTATCTTGGGGACATTCATGCAACCAAGCAACATGCTGTTGAGGAACCCAAACCAGGAGGCAGGCCACAGGCAGGTATTCTGGCTGACAGCCCCAGCTGAGCTCCCAGACATGCTGAGATGACGCAAGCCCCAGGACTGACACCCCCCCCTCCCCCCGCCATGACATCAGAAAATCACCTAAGCCCACTCTACCCCCAGAACCAAGAGCCAATAATTGTTTTAAATGACTAAGCTTTGGAGTCATTTGTTTCTGAACAATAGATAACTGGGACAGTAATAAAGAGAAAAATAAAAAGCATATTGCAGAGAGTCTTATATGTTTTAGATTGCATAAAGTGGAGAAAACATATAGATGTTAATGTAACAGTAACTTTTCAAGGATAGAGTAACACAGNTTTTAAATGACTAAGCTTTGGAGTCATTTGTTTCTGAACAATAGATAACTGGGACAGTAATAAAGAGAAAAATAAAAAGCATATTGCAGAGAGTCTTATATGTTTTAGATTGCATAAAGTGGAGAAAACATATAGATGTTAATGTAACAGTAACTTTTCAAGGATAGAGTAACACAGGGCTGCCCTGTGTGTGGTCGCTCAGGCCGTCTGACTCTCTGACCCTCTGGACTGTGGTCCACCAGGCTACCGTGTCCATGAGATGCTCCAGGCAAGGATACTGGAGCAGTCTGCCATTTTACTCCTCAAGGGGGTCTTCCCAAACCAAGGACTGAATCCACTTCTCCTGTGTCTCCTGCACTGCAGGCGGGTTCTTCACCCGCTGAGCAAACAGGGAATCTCTGGAAAAAAAGAACTGAGTAGGCAGAAGATAGGAAGAAAACCATCTGAATTTTGAGTCACAAGAACAAATTAATAAATAAAATGTGGCACATGTGGACGGCATCAAGACAAACCCCGCGGCACTAAGTCTGGAACATGAGTGATCCAAATGTTTATTTAAGATACTTTCACCTCATTTTCCTTATAAATTGATATATAAGGGCAGTCTGTATCTGTCAAGTACCACACATTTAATTATAACAGAGTGCTTACATCATGTATATCCTGACCCTAAACTTCATGAATTCCAGAATACAGACTGCACAGAAGAAAAAGAAAGATCTGTCTTTAATCCCAACTGTCACTTAGTTGCAAAACCTCCGCCGCATCCCTTTTGTTGCCTTAGTTTCCTCATCTATAAAATTAGCATTTCCTCACAGAGCCACAGTAAGGCCCAGATGACACTGTGGGAAGGCCGATCCTATGAGTGTGCCACGTAACACGCAACCAACTTTAAATTCACCTGACAAGCGACCCTAAAATCATCCTGTATCTCACAGAAGTCACATTTCCCTAAAATGTACAAATTACTTATGAATACAATAGATTAAAAAGTTAGGATTCTCTAGGTTCCAACATACAAGGATAAATAACTTAAAAAGTATTTTTTAAACTTTCTTGGCCGTACCACATGGGACATGGGATCTCAGTTCCCTGACCAGGGACTGAACCTGTGACCCTATAGTCGAGGCATGAAATCTTAACCACTGAACCGCCAGGAAGTCCCTGAATAGCTATTCTATTTGACTGAGAAATGCTGACGATGTCTGATAATTACAGAGTGTCTGAAGTCCCGTGTCATCACACAACTCTCTTCTTTTTGAATCCAAGAGTGCCTGCTAGTAATACCTTCAACTTTGCAAATAGGATAAAGAACCATGAATGACTGATTCCTCACTCTGTTGTTACCATTCCTCATCTGTATTACCAAAAAAAAAAAAAAGGTGAACACTTACCTCAAATATTGTTTGGCAACACTTGTAAAACANGTAATACCTTCAACTTTGCAAATAGGATAAAGAACCATGAATGACTGATTCCTCACTCTGTTGTTACCATTCCTCATCTGTATTACCAAAAAAAAAAAAAAAGGTGAACACTTACCTCAAATATTGTTTGGCAACACTTGTAAAACATTAAGGATTCTTTCTTATTTTCAAAATCCAGTATGTGACTTCATTCTCATCCTAAGAGATTTAGTAAGCTGGTAGCCAGAGTTCCTGTTTCAATCAAAACAGCCAATGCAAACTCCAAAAGCCCCTGGAATGACTGCTGCTCTTTTCCCACTCTAATACATCCCTGTTTGCCACTAAGGGGCCTGTTAACAAAAGGGTCTTGTGAAGCGTCCAGATGATGCTGTCCTCAGGTGAGCGGGCTCAGCACGCATCATAAGGAAGAGCCCGTGAAAGGAGCACTGGGTTACTACAGTGAAAGACCCAAAGGCGGGCGAAAGGTTAGCTCCGGTTTCTAGTATTCAGCGCAGCACTAGGGACTTGGCGAGCTTGTTGAACAAATGAATTTTTGAGAAGCTTGACAGGCTATTTCCCTGTATGTAACAGGCTTATTTCCCTGTAGGTAGCAATCTTATTTCCCTGTACGTAACAATCTTATTTCCCTGTATGTAACAGAATAAAAGCAATAAATGAGCGAATCAACAGAGGTGGTTCACCATCAGTTCAGTCCAGTCGCTCAGTCATGTCCGACTCTTCGCGACCCCACGAATCGCAGCATGCCAGGCCTCCCTGTCCATCACCAACTCCCGGGGTTCACTCACACTCACGTCCATCAAGTCCGTGATGCCATCCAGCCATCTCATCCTCTGCCGTCCCCTTCTCCTCCTGCCCCCAATCCCTCCCAGCATCAGAGTCTTTTCCAATGAGTCAACTCTTCGCATGAGGTGGCCAAAGTACTGGAGCTTCAGCTTTAGCATCGGTCCTTCCAAAGAAATCCCAGGGCTGATCTCCTTCCGAATGGACTGGTTGGATCTCCTTGCAGTCCAAGGGGCTCTCAAGAGTCTTCTCCAACACCACAGTTCCAACGCATCAATTCTTCGGCGCTGTGCCTTCTTCACAGTCCAACTCTCACATCCATACATGACCACAGGAAAAACCATAGCCTTGACTAGTTAGAGCTAATTGGCGAAATCATTCTGCCAAACAGCTCTGAGCATTTCAGCAGCACCAAAGGGAATTAATGAATGAAGTGAGACAGGGCAAAACCAGATATTCATGATCGCAAAACGTGAAACAAACTTTAAGAGGAAGAAAAAGTTTACCTGTATTGCTTGCTTCATTTGATGTGGAGAAAGCACACTCTTTAAAAAAAAGAGTCTGCTCTAGAAGACTCCTTATCTAGCTCAATTCTCATTTTATAGTGTGTAAACGGCACTGTTCTAAAACAATGCCAGGACTGAAGCTAAGCTCATTGGTTCCTAATTCACAGCAATGTTTAAGTAGCCACATACGGTAACATCTAAAACCAGGACACTGGAGAATAACTGAAGTTAAGACTATTAAAATATTTTTGGTCAGAACTGGTACAAACATATAAAATATCAAATCTTTACTAACTTCTTCAAGCAATGCAACCTGCCTCAAACGCTGAATATGTACTTTTCATAAGGAACATTATAACACATAAAGACAGCATTCTTCCACTTGAAGCCAAAAGATTAACTTCAGAAAATTTCAGCTCTCACTGTAACAGGAAGAGCAATGTATATTTCAAAAATCATTTTTCTCATGAATTGAAAACGATACACTGGTGGTTTGTTTCCAGGTCTTCTATCCTTTCTCAAAAGCAGTTTTAATGGAACACAATATGCAGGTGCCTTTGCTTGGATAACCATGAATGATGTGGTCACTCAAAAAGAGCCACATCCTGAAGTGGGAAGTCAGGTGGGTCTTAGGAAGCTTTACTATGAATGAAGCTAGTGGACCTGACGGAATTTTAGTAGAGCAGTTTTAAGTCCTAAAAGATGATGCTGGTAAAGTGCTGCACTCAATATGTCAGCAAATTTGGAAAACTCAGCCGGGGCCACAGGACTGGAAAAGGTCAGTTTTCATTCCAATCCCAAAGAAAGGCAATGCAAAGAATGTTCAAACTACTGCACAACTGCACTCATCTCACACACTAGCAAAGTAATGCTCAAAATTCTCCAAGCTAGGCTTCAACAGTACATGAACTGAGAACTTCCAGATGTGAAAGCTGGATTTAGAAAACGCAGAGGAACCAGAGATCAAATTGCCAATGTCCACTGGATCATAGAAAAAGCAAGAGAATTCCAGAAAAACATCTAATTCTGCTTCAATGACTACGCTAAATTTAGCCTCTGAATGGGCGGATCACAACAAACTGGAACATTCTTAAAGAGATGAGAATACCAGACCACCTTACCTGCCTCCTGAGAAACCCTTATACAGGTCAAGAAGCAACAGTTAGAACTGGACATGGAACAGCAGACTGGTTCCAAACAGGAAAAGGAGGACATCAAGGCTGTGTATTGTCACCCTGCTTATTTAACTTATATGCAGAGTGCATCATGAGAAATGCTGGGCTGGAGGAAGCACAAGCTGGAATCAAGACTGCTGGGAGAAATATCAGTAACCTCAGATATACAGATGATACCACACTTATGGCAGAAAGCGAAGAGGAACTAAAGAGCCTCTTGATGAGGGTGAAAGAGGAGAGTGAAAAGGCTGGCTAAAAACTCAACATTCAGAAAACTAAGATCATGGCATCTTGTCCCATCACTTCACGGCAAATAAATAGGTAAAAAGTGGAAACTGTGACAGATTTTATTTTCTTGTGGAAAAATCACTGTGGACAGTGATTGCAGCCACAAAATTAAAAGAAATTTGCTCCTTGGAAGAAAAGTTATAACAAACCTAGACAACGTACTAGAAAGCAGACATCATTTTGCTGACAGGTCCGTCTGGCCAAGGCTATGGTTCTTCCAGTCATCACGTATGGATGTGAGAGTTGGACCATAAAGAAAGCTGAGTGCTGAAGAATTGATGCTTTTGAACTGTGGTGCTGGAGAAGGCTCTTGAGAGTCCCTTGGACTCCAGAGAGATCAAACCAGTCAATCTTAAAGGAAATCAACCCTGAATATTCACTGGAAGGAATGATGATGCTGAAGCTCCAATACTCTGGCCACCTGATGTGGAGAGAAAGACCCTGATGCTGGGAAAGACTGAGGGCAGGAGAAGGGGATGACAGAGGATGAGAGGGTTGGATGGCATCACCGACTCAATGACCTTAGTTTAAGCAAACTCTAGGAGACCGTAACGGACAGGGAAGCCTGGCGTGCCGCAGTCCATGGAGTCAGACACGACCTGGCGACTGAATATAATACAGATGCAAAAAGGTAAAGAAGGAAACAAATGCACAGATCACAGTCACACAGACAAGTCCTTCTTAAGGCTCACAACCGAAGGGCAATAGTGGAAAGCTTACTACAGGAAAAACATATGAGTTATTCTGAGTCACATTTTCGAGCTGCCTTTTATTTCTCAGTTTAGGAAGCAATTTTAGTATCTACATACATGTAGTGTTCTATTTAACTGTGTAATTTCTCCCTCTAAGAAAACGTCCATAGATAACTTAGTTGACATGGGGAGCAGGCGCAAATGCTGGGGTAGTTAAGCAAGAATTTACCATATAGAATTTAAAGAAACATAGTTGTATTAATAAATGCTATCTACTTGAAGTCCATTTTTAGGAAGGCTCAAATTTAGGAAGCAGTTGCTCATAAAGGTTTTTTTTACATCTTATTTGCTCTTAAAATCTTTAATAAGAAATTTCCAAGAGAAGAAAATCTGGACATAAAATTCTTTAACACTGTCAAATCCTAAAATGCTATGCACTTGGCAGAACAGTCACAATTCTAAAATAATGCCATGTCATGACAATTCCAGAAAAATATCAACAGTAATAAGAATGACTCAGCAAAAAGTAATGGTGGTGACAATAAAGGGAACAGCTAACATTTCATAAGCATTTTACCCTGCACTAGGCCTTGTGCCAAGAAATGTATATGTACTTTCATTAAAAAAAAAAAAAAACCTGTCAAATGTAGGTACTATTATTTTCATTCCATATTAAGAGTAAATAAAGCTAGGTATGACTTGTGTAAGATGATGTAGCTAGCATGTGCTGGAGATAGAATTTTAAATCAAAAAATGTAGATACAGTCTGTCCCCAGGCCACACCCCTTTCTTAACCACAATGCTTCACTCTTAAAGTCCTGGCCATAAACTGGTAAGGTAAGGTAAAACCAATTACAGTATCTTTGAAACTGTGTTTTCCTTAATTTTTAATAATAACTTTTGCCCCATTAGATGTTTTGAATCTGAAAAGAAAAACAAGTCCTGGTAGCCTGGTAGAGGAAATTGGACAGATGTTAAATAAAGTATAAACTCTGTCCTTCTAGTAAAACCCCAGGCCACACCCCTTTCTTAACCACAATGCTTCACTCTTAAAGTCCTGGCCATAAACTGGTAAGGTAAGGTAAAACCAATTACAGTATCTTTGAAACTGTGTTTTTCTTAATTTTTAATAATAACTTTTGCCCCATTAGATGTTTTGAATCTGAAAAGAAAAACAAGTCCTGGTAGCCTGGTAGAGGAAATTGGACAGATGTTAAATAAAGTATAAACTCTGTCCTTCTAGTAAAAAAAGAGCCCTGAAATAATTATGTAAACATTATCTTATCCAAACAGCTTTAAACAGAGGGCACTTATTTCGTCTGTTTTGTGAATAACCAGTCCTTGACTACCAACGGCAACAAAGGGGAGCAGCCTCAGTACAGAGGACTGAAGACACTGGTTGTTTAACTCCTTTAAGTAAAGACAAGGCAGAGTATCCTTGATGGAACAGAGAAGGACTATGGTTTTTGAAAGAGGCCTAGCAGATTAATGTAACCAGCATACAACACTTGTAATCCTCAAACTGGAGTAGTTGACGAACAGCATGTTTTTTTTCAAATCCTACAAAAATCACAGTTAAAAATAAAAAAGCAATTATTCCATTTACTGACTGTGATATCAAACATTTCTATCTCAAAGAGTCGAAAGACTGCATGCTTTTTCATTGTACATTATAATCTTGCTCCGATTTACCCTGAGGATCCACTTGCTTATAGATAGCATGCAAAAGTCTTTGTGAAAACAAGTATATTTTTGACACAAGGAATTCCCTAGAAATCTTTGAAGTCTTTAGGTGTTCAAGTTGTTAAGTGGAAGATGACCAGCCCTATCACCCAACAAGTATTTACTGAAGAGCTTCTGAGCCTCCAGATGAGATAACAAGAAGGGAGGCAACCACCTGAGCCTAAAGCTCCCTGCAAACCTTATGGGCTAGTCTCAGACAAACAGCAGGAACACAAATGTCACGCAGCCTTTAACTCCTGCCGTAAACTAGAACTCCCCAAAGCACTAAACCCAGCACCTAACTACCCATCTCATTATGAGATCTACAGAATCAAGGGGCAGGGGCGGGAGATATAGGGAGACAACATGGATTCTTGTTTTCTTAAATCAAGCCATCATGTTTAAGAAGCACCACAAAAACTGACGACATCTTAATGTTCTTGACCACTCTAAGGTTCCAGAATACACTAATTCAAGAGTGCAGTATATCATTTCCACCTTACAATGCAACCAGAGATGGAAAGTTTAAGTGAGCTCTTAAATGTTACTCAACATAAATAGTTAAATCTAAAATAAAGAATAGATGAAACATAAAACATCTGGCCAGGTTCATTTTTAGATAACTCCTCCCACACCTCAGCCAAACAAAAATACACCTACAAGTTATAGATCTTTAACAACTCAAACCTTGAAATCCTTAGATGCTTACAATCTACTCTAGTCCTTAAGAGTGAAGAGCTGTTTAGCAAAGAGCATAAAACAATGCTCACTCTGTAAACAAGTTAATACATCTTATGCCTTAAACACATGTTAATTATCCTTCAAAAACAAAAAACCAGGACTAAAACGTGGTCAACGCACTGAAAAGGTATTCAATAACCATTAAGACAGAAACTTGGATGTAAATTCCTTCTAAAGACTCAATCTCTACAAGTACAAAGTATTAGAAGTTTTACATGTTACAATGAAAACTTTTTGACAATTTCATTAATGAAATGTAAACAATCTAATTGGTATTAAATGGAAACAGAGATTATATACACACACTCATACACACATATCAGAGGATATGCATATTTATGATGTATTGCCATGGGGTTAAACTTTTCTTTTAAATGTTCTTCTTGAGATGTCATTAGGAAAAAGTACTCTTAGAAGGTTATTGGGAGTATCCATAACAAAAACAAAAATTCTCCTCTTGGCCTACATTTCCCAGGAATTAAGTTCTTTACTACAGTATTTCACTGCTTTTGTTATTTTAATATGTACTGTGAAGGCAGGAAGGGTAAGAATATAGCAAGTCCCAAACTTATTTTGGCCCAGGTGTTTAGCCTACAATGCACGTGTATTTTGGGAAATGCTGCAAGCAACAATCACTTGCCAAAAAGTAGTTATAATAATTAACCTTTTGCACCAGGTTAAGGTGGGTGGGCACAGTCTCCAAAGTCTTTAAAATTTTTCCTACCATATGGGCCAGGCGTCCCTGGTGGCTCAGTTGGTAAAGATTCTGCCTGCAATTCAGGAGACCTTGGGTTCAATGCCTGGGTTGGCAAGACTCTCTGAAGAAAGGAATGGCCACCCACTCTTTATTCTTGCCTGGAGTATTCCACTGATAGAGGAGCCTGGTGGGCTACAGTCCACGGGAACGCAAAGAGCCAGACACAACTGAGTGACTCATATACTATGTGGACTAGTTTCCCTTGGTCCAATTTGTTTTCTGGAGGAGGCTAAAGCTTGAGAGGTAACATTTCATCACTAAACCACACATACACAGATATACTAACAAGAGAACAACAAAGCATGTGTGATAGATTGTTCATCACAATTTTTAAAGATACCAAGACTTCTAAATCAAAATAAACTCATGTAAGGGACTGTATTTCTGATGCTCATTCATTATAAACAAACATAAAGGATTCACAATAAAATGGGATCGCACTATAGCATGCTCCCCAAACACTGGGGGCTGGCTGGCACTTGTTATACGGCTAGTCTGTTAAATAGGAAATATCCGTCATCTACTGCATTTCCTATAGAAAAGTCAGGAGATAGCTGAGTTCTGTAATTTATGTTAAAGGGATAAAATCTAAAATCATAAAGAGAATTCTCAGTGTGCTTACTTGAGATCATATACTCAATGTCCAGCATAAGTTACGCTTCTGAAAGATGGACACCAAAGAAGTTGCTATATGCCAAAGAGTATCTACCTTACATATTTCAGAAGTGAAAAAAAGTATTTGACTTTTTAAAACATGGGGTTAAAAATATATTCGTGAAGACCTGAAAATATATGGTCCTGCTTAATTACACACCTCTTGCAAAGTAGCGTGAATCTTATAGCTGTGTGGTTCCTCTGACATTACCTAATTCAAAAGCTCATTTGACACATTAAGCAAAACCAAAAAGGGCTTTGCCCCACTGCTATACACAGCTGCAGATCTAAGCTCAGGGATCTCACGTCTCCTCTCCTCCCAGTACGGCACTGTTGGCTGTCTCCTCTTGGTCCCACACCTTCCCTCCCCCCAGTCTGAACGCCGTCCCTGTGTCCCTGTAAGCAGTCTTGACACCACCTCTTTCCCATTTTCTTTCACTTTCTCTCCAGGTCTCATTTCCCTTTCACGTCCCTCTTCATTAACCACTCACTTCTTCTCTTCCCTCACCCTAGCATTCTTAAACATGTTTAATAAAATGTAACTAATTTTGCAAATCAGTGTAATTTGTAAATAGTCCAGTTATTTAGAATTTAAATGGTAACTCTTTTACTCTTTACTTTTACTATTTTAGCCATTCATTCTAAAGCCAACACAATTCAGCAGACGTGTGATAATTTGAAAATGCTTTTAAACATTATCAAGAAAGATACCAATCAAATCTGAGACTTGGGACACTGATTCTACTCATGTTTGCATCTGTATTGTATCATCTTGGAGATAACCAGGAAATCAAAATATTAAAACACATTATCAAAAATAAAAATAAAACACATCATCTCATCAACAGTCGAGCGAGAAGCCTGGGTCTGCAGCCCAGCTCTTTCACTCATTCTGCGGCCTGTTTAGTTTCCCATCATCATGCAATCAGAACTGCAAAGCCTTACTTGTCAATGTATGAGTCAAGTAAATGAAGAAAGGTAAAAGAAAATCTCACCCCCGATGGTACTCTCCTGAAATTCATGAAACTGGCCCTTCACAAAACGAAGCACAAGGCTTGACTTGCCAACAGCAGACTCCCCCAGAAGCACCAGTTTGAACTGGCAGATCTTATTCCCAGTGTTTGGCCCGTTGGGTCTTGCTGCTCCTCGATTAGCCATGTCCAAGTTTGAAAGAAGTCCCTAATATCAGTTTCTTAAATGAACTTCCAGGATGCAAGGTGTCAATTCTTTTCTTTCTGGAGGTAAAGAAACCTGTAAAAAAACAAATATGAAGTAATTAAATATACAAATCAGCAGAACAAAAACAGCAGACTCCCCCAGAAGCACCAGTTTGAACTGGCAGATCTTATTCCCAGTGTTTGGCCCGTTGGGTCTTGCTGCTCCTCGATTAGCCATGTCCAAGTTTGAAAGAAGTCCCTAATATCAGTTTCTTAAATGAACTTCCAGGATGCAAGGTGTCAATTCTTTTCTTTCTGGAGGTAAAGAAACCTGTAAAAAAACAAATATGAAGTAATTAAATATACAAATCAGCAGAACAAAGCAAACCTCTTATTATCACTTTAAAAGTTTGCCTGTAACACAGTGATACATGACAATTATAACCTCTATTGGACACTGACTGTCATTTACTTTAATGCACTGCCTTGATTAATAAGTAAAGGTATGAGCTTTGAGCCTGAAACCATACGGTAATTTTTAAGCCTCTGTAAACATTTTAAATCTAACCTTTATTAAAGACTCAATTTTGTGCCAGATGGTTTTAATTACTTAACATAGCCACTCAACAATCCTATAAAGTTGCCTATCCCAATCCTTAAAAAATAAAGAAACAGGCATAGAAAGGTTAGGGGACTTGACTGAGGTCACACAGTTACTGTGACAAAGCTTCATCAGAGCTGATTTTCAACCCACGCAACCTGAAAGGTGACTAGTTCTGGTTCTGGAACTAGATTACTTAGGTTAAAACGGTTTTGAGTAAAATTAAGTCAATTAAGGGAAAAATCTTGGAGCTTAAAACAGTTAAGTTCAATAAAAGCCAGCCATTATTCTTTGAAGGCTCCTTGTAAATGGCACATGCTTTTTATTTAATGGTAACTTTGGAGCAACAAATATTTCAAACAGATCTATGTCTGGTGGCTAAAGGATTTAATACTGTATTCTCATGTTCTCAAATACATCATCCATGGAAGTGTTAACAGCAGTTCTCCGGACAGTGAGTGAGTGTCCTACTTACTTATACTCTTCTGTAGTTCTGGGGTAACAATTAAATGTGTCATTATTTTCTATTTAACACACTTACAAAAAACTAGCCTAAAATGCAACTTCTAAGTCTTCTTTTGTCATTTAATAATGATAATTCTCAAAGATATTAGCAAACTTAAAAAAAAATTATTTTCCAAGCTACTCACAAATCATTGGCTCAGTCAGTAAAGACTCTGCCTGCGGTGCAGAAGACCCAGGTTTGATCCCTGGGTTGGGAAGATTCCCTGGAGAAGAAAACGGCAACCCACTCCAGTATCCTTGCCTGGAAAATCTCATGGACAGAGGAGCCTGGTGGGCTGCAGTCCATGAGGTCGCAAAGAGTTGGGCACGACTAAGTGGCTAACACTAACACTAAATAACTCAGAAATCAATAATAGCTTTCTTCTACTTTTAATCAAAATCTGACCATGTGCTTAATAACATTAAATATGACGATTCTCCTTCTCAAGTCACTGTTGGATTTCATTTAGGTACCTCCTAAGAAATTTGTCTTGCCCATGAAATGAGTTTATACAAGAATCTCTCTTAACAATGAACTCATTAATAAACGTATCTATGAGACCATACATCCAAGACAATAAAATCTCCTCTACTTTATCTAAACGGCAGCACTGAAGACCTCTTATCTTTCAGTAATACATACTGTACTTAAAATATTTACAAATGAAATAATAGATCTGAGTTGCTCCCAGACAATGGGGGTATAAATAAAACAAGATAACTGAAGCTAGTTGATGGGTTCATTATACTATTCTTCCTGCTTCTGCATAATTTTCTGTGATTAAAAAAATGCTCCAATCTCACATCTATCCTCCCACCACTCCCAAACATACATTTGGGGATCTAATTCGATATAACTATAGTAATTTCTGTTGGAGCAAGTGCCTTCATTTCAAACTCTCTACTCCCTACTCCAGAATATCCAATTTTCATAACTGCTGTGAGAAATTAAGAGAATATATACCTAAAATATTTCTGATACAGTGGTCAACACATAGCAGCGATTGAAAATAGGCAATTAAAGTGCCCCTTTGATGAAATAATGACCAAATATCAATAGAATGTCATGTAAACTGAAAATGTACCAACAAATCTTCATATACTACACACAACAGCAACTGAAACACTTCCCAGCTATTACCTACAAAACAGCAAACTGAATTACTCATCAAGGACAACATGCTCTGAATTCCTATAGTCCTCCCGAAATTTCAGGGAAAACATTAGATGCTCATTAAAGGGGGAAAAAAAAAAAAAGATTTAGCTTTGGTTATAGTTCCCTCCAAAGACCTCAAACAAAAATATCAACTAAATCTAATTATGAATATAGTTAGCATACATTAAGGTTAAAAGCTATATTCTGTAATATTCATTTGTATTCATTACAAACTTTTGTTTTCCAAAACCAAAGATTTTGCAGAAAATGTATTTTAAATCTTTTGAAAATAACTGCTATTCTGTAGTTAAAGTCTTTCTGGGTGCTCTTTGATCAAAATTGAATTCATAACAGCAGCTAACATTTACTAGGCATTTATTTTATGCCAATCACCATTCCACGAACTAGGCTTACAGCAACCCTAAGAAGCTCTTATGATCCCCATTTTAAATTAAGAATCAAGTTTCTGAACTGCCCTGAATTATCGCAGTGGTGTCCATGTGGTTTTCTTCCCCCACTAGTTATGTGAAAGGCAACTGACTGGACACTTAGGCTCCACTTCAGCAAAAGACAAAAACCGAGTATGTGAATTATGACGTTCAGAGCTTAAAACGTCTGAAAGTCTTCAGAGAGCAGCCCGTTTGCAGGGAGGCGAACAGCAGAGCACGTTCAAACGGCTCTGCCGTCTGAGGGCTTCGGCGGCCTAGCTGAGTCGGGGTGCTTTCAGGCCGCGTTCGCCACCTTCCCGAGCCGAGACAGGCGTCCCTAGCCGGCCGGGCTCCCCGCGCCACCGCCTCCCTCCATCGCCGGGCTCGGGAGCCGGGCTGGGCGGAGCTCCCCGCATTCACACCTGCCGGGGGCCCAGGTTCCTCCTCGGGGAGACCCGAGCCAGCGGCGGCAGCTCCGGCGGGCCGGCCGGCGGGCCCGCGCGCCCCCTCCCGCCGCCTCCCCGAACCCGGCCCGCCTCCGGCCGCGGACCCCTCCCCGGCGGCCGGCCCGGGCAGC